>JAWPHD010017302.1:0-45251 GCA_037043455.1 Cyrtodaria siliqua | reverse complement strand
TAAATTGATAAGAATCCTATCATTGTTACCAAATCTACAGAAACATCACAAGTTGAATATAGATAATGAAAAAAAATCGTATATTACCAGATTGAAATATCATTTTATGAAAATCTAAACGGTAAACTTTCTTGATTTTGGTCAAAATGTTTAAAAGAGTGCTAACATAAAACTGATGTAACAATATTTGATTTCCAATACATTGATCTGTGATACTGATTGATTTTTAACCGGTTTTCCTTTTTTCATTACCAAAAACGCAACAAAACTAAAACATTTTGACCATAGTGATTCAGCGAATTTGAATCTCTAATAGTTTCTGAAGCCTTTGAAACATTATCAATTATATTTAGAAATAAAACTGTTGCTGGTAGGCCTAAAAGAGACAAAATGAATGCTTATACAAGTACCCAAACGGTTCTGTACAGACGGACAAACACTTGAAGAATGCCTCTGTCTATGCATATATTAATAGGATAGCACTACATAATAAAACATATCTACGTTAAGATATTTATTCGAACTTTGCTATTAATTACGATCTTCCAAAAATTACCATTTCGGCAACCCTTACCTACATAGGACGAACAGACAGACGGACCGACACTTGTACTTCAGCACAAGTGTTTCGCTACATAAAATATATTAAAAATAATATATATCCGCAAAGTGTCTGTACTTACGATGGAAGCATGTCTAAAATTTACTTTGAAGAACGCAAAATGAGCAGGAAATTGTCCTATTTCAACGCAGTAGTCGTAGTAGAAGTAGTAGTGGTCGTAGAAGTAGTGGTAGTCGTATCGGTAGAAGTAGTAGTGGTTGTGCTGTTAGTAGTATTTGTAATAGTAGCAGTCGTGGTAACCGTGGTAGTTATAATGGAAGTTGCAGCAGCAGCAGCAGCAGCAGCAGCAGCAGCAGCAGCAGCAGTAGTAGTAGTAGTAGTAGTGACAAGGGTAGACGCCATGTAACCAGCAACATAATGTATGCAATTATTTTCTGTTATTGTGCGCTCCTATTTTAACTAATTTTGTATTTAGAGGGTGATAAGCTATATACGATATGACCATGCCTTTTCACCGTATAATGCTTACTGTGGTGTGAGCTATATACGTATAAAATATGAGATATATGCCTACATATAAAGCTTACTGGTGAGCTATATACGGAATGAGCTTTATACGGTGTTACAATGCCTGCCTGTGGAATCTCCCGAATATATGGTGTGGTATATGTGGGCTTTGTACATATGGAATGAGAGAGGCCGACCACTCAGCAGCTGAACGGATCCAACATGGGGAAGACAGACGAGGTTCATTGGAGCAAAGGAGCCAGCAACCTGCGTGCCTATCAACTTTGTAATGGTTATATGTTGCAAGAAGCGGGGTGGCCCAAAAACCAGACCCCAGCCTACCATAGCGGATTTACATGTAGGCGCACCACAACCTAGAGGAGCCACGAGCATACTTCAACGCCGCAGCGACAACTACATAGAGCGAAAGCGACACGACATCTACACACCTTCAAGAGAAACGACGCAGACACAACATCATCGCAGACACACCTAGAAAATGTCCACACATAATGCCGGGCCAACGTGGGATTCTTCACGGGGGTCCAAATGGCGGAGGGACTATACACCTTAGAATTCATCATCATTATTTGAAGTGAAACATAGTCAACCAGTCGTACTTGCCAAACCGAGGTAATAACACTTTTTTTAAGTGAACTGTCAGTGTCGAGACTACTTCATTACTTCTTAGAACAGACTTCACTCCAACATGAAATCATTATATACCAGTTTGTTGCGTGTATTTTTTTTTATATATAATATGTGATTTTTTTTGATAATATTTGAAACTATAAAAAACAATTTAACTGAATGCCCAGATGCGCATTTAGAATGGACACAAACTTCAACTCGTAGTTGCATAACTAAGCTAACGTGACGTCAACAACATATACAATTTGAAAAAAAAAAAAAATGAAAAAATAAAAAAATAAAAAAAATCCACAAGCCGCAAACTGTCTATTGAACTTAATACTATACAATATTTGCTGCACCTTAACACATCAAAGGATATTTGTTTTTCCTCGGATGAAGTCAATTAATGCAAATAAAATTCGGAAGACGTTTACTTGTATAGAGCTAGCGTCCTAAACTCATTTAAACAGCGGGTATACAGGTATAATTCTCTGGCGCCGATCCTTCGTATGCAATCTGGATATTTATTACGCCTATTTATTATGAGTGTAGAACTTATATTATTTACAATAGAAATGTGTTTATATTTCAGATGTCTAATGTACTTCACTTAAATGGCCCTCCTGCTACGTTCTGTTTTAATAACACGAATTCATTTTAAAATTGATTCATTTTGCTCAGATTTGACCAAACACAGAGGTGTCTCCCATAGATATAGAACATATTTCTTTATTATTAAAGTCTCATCATGGTTTACAATAAATACAAACATATATAAAACATCGTAAACATTATAAGATAGCCATGCCATTCTAATTAGAATTATAAGAGACTATAGTTATAAAACCATCAACATATTTTAAAAGTAGCTTATAACATCAAACTCAAACGATATTAGCATATATATTACACATTAAAACTATGTAAATGATGCTAATCTATCTATAAAATATGTACATAGAATGAGTATTTTAAGATTTGACCAAATAAACAAAGCACTATTAGAGACCATATTAAAAATTTACATGTGTTACTTAGCATGATTATATCATGTTTGAAAACTGAGGTTCTAGAAGGTAAAAGAATGTGTATATTCAATTAAAGTATAGTTTACCATAGCTCTAATGGATTTCATATGTTCTTGCTTATGATATAATTTTCACCTGCTCATATTTCAGTCGTGCTATAAATTACAGATTCGGCAGTTAAACCACGTTCCACTCAAATTTACACGCCCGTTGTTGTAATGTTTACACAACCTATCAATCAAAATGTTATTCTTGTTATCGTCTACGCCCATGCGTCCGTACTGATATATGTCAATAAACTGAACTTTCACAGAGCTCTCTCTCTCTCTCTGCCTCTCTCTCTCTCTCTCTCTCTCTCTCTCTCACTGTTTTTGTATGCCCATAATTTAAACAAGAATGGAAAATAATTTTTTCGAAAGAATTGAAAAAAATATATAAAATAATTCGCTGAAAACAAACTTATCATATTGCAGTCATTTTTTTTAACCTAGCAAATCAACACCCCCCTCCCCCCCCCCCCTCCCCCCCCCCCCCCCCCCCCCCCCCCCCCCCCCCCCCCCCCCCCCCCCCCCCCCCCCCCCCCCCATCCCGCACCCTCCAACCCCCACAAACAAAGCTTTATTACTATAAATACACCGAAAGCTCGCCAATTTCACGCACACACACAAACATATTATTATGCGAGATACGCGTATTGTCATGCTTAGTGACTGACATTTAGTGACTGACATATGGTACTGTGTACTGGGCTTGGGTATACTTAAAGTCACATGCCCGACAACAACAGGCAGGTTTTAAAATCGATGCACATCGTTTCTAAGTCGACGAACGATAAGGTATATATGTAACTAACTTATGTTGCGAATCCGCTCTATGACTACAATTTAAACATCTAAACCGACCAGCCAAAAACATCGCCCTTTTGTTATTGTTCGAAGCTCCGAATAAAACGTTACCAACTCTAAATTAATTTCACACATATTCATGTGCGGGTATTTTATGAACCGTGGATAAATATACAGTTTTAATAAGCACATATGCATTATTTTGTAACGTCAACACATGAGTAAAGTCTGGAAATACGGTTTTATAGCGAATGTTGGACCCATTGCGTTAACTTATCATATTTTAGCAAATTATAGATGTGGTGTTGCACCAATAAGACTCGAAACAGGAATATAAAGTCCTATGCAATATTGTATGGAAACAGCTCTCAGAGAGCCAATGCTTATCTAATTTCACTGATTAACTATTAATCGTATCAAGGAGATCCTAGTTGACCACATGTGGTCCATTAGGTCAATGCAGAGGTACTTTAAACAGATGTGAACTGGTCTGTTATTTATGAATCTGTTTGCATGTTTGTATCATTTATACAAATACATGAGTACATTTCAAAATGTGGATATATTCGATGTACATGTATTTGCCAGTTCTACAGATAAGACGTGTATCTGCGTGTAATGACGCATATTTTTTCATCAAAACGCATTAAAAAATCGTCATTAAAGTATTGTTTGGACCCATTGCGTTACCTTATAATATTTTAGCAAAACTTGTTTTAAGAATACGCTTTAGTATTAAAATGTAAATGTAATATTAAATACCCGCGTACAAACTAATGACTTTCATAGAAAAAATCGAGTGATCGAAAACAAGTCGGCTGTTTGACACAAATTAAAGCCATTTAAAGACGACTGACAGCTATAATGCATATATATAAGCGGAAGGGGAAATACGTTATGTTTTATATTTATGACAAAGAGTATTTACAGATTAAACATTTTACATTAATGTTTTTTTTGTTTTAAGAATACGCATTAGTATTAAAATGTAAATTCGCAATACAAGTTTTTTCACGCGTACATGAAAGCTTATCTGGAGCACTGCATACGAGAGGTGTTCAACTTATAATTGAACACTTGTGTTTAAGATGTTATTTAATTTATATCATAACAAATGCGTGGTTTAATGATGTGAAACTGTCATTTAGAACGTATGCATTTAAAAATAATCTCCAATTTCACGCTGTTCGTTTTAAATTACATTTTGAATTAGGTGTACACTATTTTCTAGATTAAAACCTATATGTTTCTGTTGCCGTGGAGCTTTACCTTAAACCAAATATTTCCACTAAATGCATATCATAATTGTTTAAAACTGTGTTTATAATTTAAATATGATCGTATGTTTTATTTTAAGACAAAAATATAGATGTTGAATTAAAAGCTCGACTTTTTACCGCAATATAAGAAATTGACAGATAATAGGACAGTTTGCTCGTATGTTACTGATAATTTTATAAATTTTCCAAAATAACTATTTTATTCACATTTTGTGATTTAAAAACATGAACAGTTATTAATGATGTATATCATATACCTTATAAAGATATCTTTGGTAAAAATTATTATTATTTTTATCATTATTTGCAAATGTGTGTGTTTCGCCCCTAAATTTTTAGTTATATATTTTTTTCTATCTTTTCTTTTAAGAAACTTATGAAACTTGTTTTTTTATAGCGGAGGAAATCACAAAAATGCATGCAGTTGATGTTTCGAACTAGAAGCTTTCGTAATTTAACATAGTTGAATTTCATGTTATTTTTTTCTGAAATCTTGAAAATCGCGACATTTCAAAAAAAGACATATCACACTTTGTTTACGTTCATACATGGACATAGCAGAATACTATAACCTTAAACGACATTTTAAAAGCATTTGTCTTAAAATGTGTATTCCAGTTATTTTTATAATTGAAGATGTTTGCTTCAAAATGTCATTCTCTACCTTTTTTTTCAAAAATACGGATGCAGCAACATTAGGAAGCACATACTATTGCATATCATAATGTTCATATCGAAGGAATCATTAGACTTGACATTAAGTTCAACATATTCGGCGAGAATTTCAAGATAGTTGATTCAGTTTCACATTGAAAGTGTTCACTTATAAGTTGAACACCTCTCGTATTTAATCAAAGTGGGTATACACATATATATATGTATATAATATACATATATGTAATCAAAGGGTGTTTATAATATACATACATCTGTAATAGAAGAGTGTGTATATAATGTACATGTACATGTATCTGTAATCGAAGTGTGTATATAGTGTACATATACATGCATCTGTAATCGAAGTGTGTATATAATGTACATGTACATTTACCTGTAATCCAAGTGTGTATATAAAGTACATGTATCTGTAATCGAAGTGTGAATATAGTGTACATGTATCTGTAATCCAAGTGTGTATATAATGTACATGTATCTGTAATCGAAGTGTGCATATAATGTAAATGTATCTGTAATCGAAGTGTGTATATAATGTACATGTACATTTATCTGTAATCGAAATGTGTATATAATGTACATGTATCTGTAATCTAAGTGTGTTTATAATGTACATGTATCTGTAATCGAAGTGTGTATATAATGTACATGTATCTGTAATCGAAGTGTGTATGCAGTGAACATGTACATGTAATCGATTGATTGATTGAATTGGGGTTTTACGGCACACCAACACAAGAAAGGTTATATGACGCCAAACAGGGATGAACATGCCAGGCTCATCCTCCATTTACATCTAGATAAAATATGGAGCATGGGCCTAGAACCTTGTAACCTGCAGAACTGCAGAGTTGCTGCAAATTCTATTGTAGACACTCCATTTAGGATGGAGCCACATTTCCACATTTACATATGCGATGTCATTAAGAAGATAAAAAAACCACAACATGGGGTGGGGTGGTCCTACCCCTCTTCCTCTAGCGGGATTTCTTGGTTGTATTCTACCCCGGCAACCACTCGGGGATGTATCTGTAATCGAAGTCCATATATAATGTACATGTATTTATAATCAAAGTGTGTGTATATGTTGAAATCATGTGAAAAAACGTCACAGACGGGCAATGACAGGATTATTTTATTGTTACAAAGAATATGTATATGAAATGTACCGCATATAATAAATGCGGACAATGGTGCTTTTCTCAGGAGTGTTTATTAGGAACGGAAACATTGCCGAAAATAAGATACATAAGATACAATGGCTTTACAGTAGTGTTTTTTTATAATTCATAACTTTCAAATGACATCAGCAAAATAATTTGACCAATCAGTGATCAATCAAATAAAAGACCTCCACATTCTGGTAAGGGGTAAACTCGGTGTTTATCGTTGGTGCTCAACTGACTTTATAAAACTAGTTTGTAGTGATCATTATATTAAAATATTTATTTTTTATGTATATCTATGTATTTTCTTCTGGTGTTGTCTGATTTTAAAACACCAATATGGATACATTTAATTTAAATCATCTTTTTTCATATAGATATTGAGGATAAAGTCCGAGTAAACCCCTTTATTTTCACCTACTGAATATCTCAACCTACCGGAAGTTGACCAGATGTGAAAGTTTTAAATATCATATATTATTTATAACCGGAAAAAAAAAATTCTCGTAAAACACCAGCTAATATATGTTACATTTACAAACTCTAACAATGATGATACTAATTTTAATGGAGTTTTAAATAGTCTATATCTGGTTTTATATTCAACATATACTTGATAAATGGAGTATACATTGTCGTTGAACAAGTAAACATACAAGTTCAAAATGTTAATAATAATTTAATAAAAAAAATGGAAAGTGAAAACAATTATAAGCATATATTTAATACATATAAAACAAAAACAGTTTCTTGTGAAAACAATGAACTCAACTTATTTATATATTAATATTTACAATTATTTGGGCTTGATATAACATTCTAAATCTTGATCCAAATTGTTCTTATCTATTTCTGATCATGAAGTGTTATCCGATCTGCTGTGCTCAGCTTGATTATGACCCTTTAATGGGATACAGGTCATTAACACATTTGTGGCACACTCTCCCTTTAGATAAGCATTTGCATAGCACTGCATATGAGCGGATAGTAGTTGAGGACGCGACAGAATCTCACGTTATCTTAAATTGCTCTGTTTAATTTGCAATTCTGGTGATCTAGAAGACGAATACCACTTTATTTGTATATGTCTAGCATACACTGACATTCGAAAACAATATATTAAATCACGTTACTTTGTTAGACCAAGCGTTTATAAATTTATAGAGCTAATGCAGTCTGTTAGTTTTTCTGTTATCTCAAAACTTTGTAAATTTGTATATCAAGCGACAATTATTCGACAAAACATAGTTAATCGTCATGAAAATGTACTGTAAATCTCACCTAAAGTAAATATTACACCATCTTTCAATATGTATATATGTACATACATACACATTGCATTGTTCTATTATTTTTTTCAATGTACTTAGTACAACCTCACGTACAATATCTGTTTGTATATCTTTTCCGTATAAATCATGTTTTGCTCATTGCCTTTATGTCTATGCACATACTTATCATGACTGACTGTTGTATATAATATTATTCATTGTATCACGTAACAAGAAACATTGTAATGTTTACGTTACTTAATAAAGAATCTTGAATCTTGAATCTTGAATCTATGTATAACGACGTAGGGATAAATATGTATACCAAAGCAAACAATATTGATGTGAACTTCTTACTACGCTCGGAAGAGGAGAGCATGTGTTTGTTATTCACACATTTAGAATTTGTGGGAAATTAAATGGCAATCTTGTGTTTCAAACATTAACACTGTTTCTCAATTTAGTTATTCTGCTTCGTTTTTACTTAAAACTGCTTGCATGGGATTAAACCGAAAACAAATAATTACGATTTCAATTTTCTTCTTTATTTTACCTTTTTATTAAAATTATGATTGATACAATATCATAAAAAGTTATTAATATGAAAACAACAATTGCTTTGAACTATTCTAACAATTAACATTTATGATTGAATAAATGCAAATTAATAGAAAACTAACGGGACACCGTGACCTTTTACGACAATACGACATCACGACATTGCGATACGACAATGCAACATTGCGATACGACAACGCGCCATTGCGATGGTATGTCTGATGGAAAACTTCATCTCATTTGCCTCTGACGTTGCGATTCCAATGTAACCAGTACCCGTTTATATTACATACATCTATAGTCCTGAAATAACGTAACATTAATTGTGTTAAAATAGAAATTGTGTTAAACTCGCATTCCGTTAGACATGTTACATTGAGGGTCCAGAATGGAAACTCTAAATAAAAATTAACTACGGATAAAACTACGCAAGCCTGGTACATTTTACCCCAAATCTCCGGAACATTGTATGGCTCACAGGCAGACGGCGCGTACCCTACCCCGCCCACACCCTACCCTCCCTCTACTACCCCCTCCCCCTCTACTACCCCCCTCCCCCTCTCTACTACCCCCTTCCCACCTGTTTCTCTACTACCCCCCTTAAATATGTTTTCAATAAACTGTTCTACTTGGTTTTCAATGAAAAAAAAAAAAAAAAAAATACATACTCTCTATACCATATATATATGGTATAGAGAGTATGTATTTTTTTTTTTTTGTGGGCGGGGTAGGGTACGCGCCGTCTGCCTGTGGTATGGCTATCAATGGCTATCAATTACTCATGGCAATCAATAAGCTATCGGCTAAATGTTTTACGAATTTTTAATGGTACCGATTTGAATGCAAATTCCTTCTGTCGGAGTTTGGCGGGAATGCAATTTCCGCCACGCTATTATGACGTGACCAATATTGAGACCTTCTAGATGCTTAAAAAAAGATCGAGCTGTTGAGAATGTTTATTTTTTATTTATTTGTTTTATTTGTTTGTTGTTGCTGTGTTTATTCGTTTGATTTTTTTAAGCCGTGCTGGTAACATTTTACGAGAAAATTATATATATACTTGTTTTAGGGGTTGTGCAATTGTTTCATTAATAAATATATTTAAAAAACAATGACGACTAATTAAAAACGATACGTATAGTTTTATTTTTAATTTCTATCCAGTTTTAAATTGCTTCAATTCTGCCAACTAGACGATTGATTCCGTTGCAATTATCTTTTTTCGATCATTTTCACCTCCGCATCGATTCCAATCACTCACGCTTGTTTCGTACTTACAGTTTGTACATTTTAGTACGCACGTATTATTAGACTGTCACTTTTTTTTAACTCACATGTTACCATTCAGCTGTGTAAGCATTCGTTTCTAAATAACCGTGTTGTAAAGAAAGTACATCTAGTAAATAAGGTTCGTATCACCTCCGAGGGCAGTGCATCTGTTGCTGAACCGTCAAAGTAGAGGTTTCAAATCAAAATGGTTACATCATTTTACTCGGTTATTATTTTAAAATGTAAATGTGAATTGTAACAACGAATAAAATTAAAAACATCCTGTAAACAGTTGATTGTAACAATTTCAAAACGTCCACCCTGACCCATCACCATTGATGATTGTAAATAAAAACAAAGTGTATTTAATCGTAACGTTTTTTTTATTATTTTATAATATATAATTAAACACAAAACCTGTCCATCAAAAAAACAATTAGATAAAAAAACGCACTTTGCAATTTGATTGTCTTACTGTACTATTCAGTCTCCCCCACAATGTACAAAATCCGCTCTGATAGGAGCCAGAGATAAAGTCATGATACAGTTACAATCTTCCCAGGTAGCAGCCTTTTAATGACCCTAACAAATTAACTGCAATAAAAGTAGCCAGTGCTAATGTGGAACAGCTGGCATCTCTGAGAGGAATAAAACAATGTACTTGATGAAAATTCAGTTTATTTATTTTATATATAGTGTTACTAGCACAGACTTGTTTAATACAAATGGAAATTGTATCAGTTGCTTTAAAATGAGAAAAATATTGTTTTACTTACTTATAGTATACAACAACTTAGATTGTATTTTTAATAATTGTATTTTACTGTCCAATCTTAGACAGTTCTCAGGAATTATAACATTATCAAAAATAAGTACACTTTGTAGTAATATAGTATAAATTTATTGATGTACATAATGTTCATGCATATTTAGAAACCCTCATAATCACATCAATATATATATACTTAAAACCCCTCAATATATATAACCCTCATTTAACCACCTCAGTATAATTATATACCCGAGGGCTTAAAAAAACATCAGAACCAACAGATTATATCAAAGTTTAAAGGGACACACAGCAATCTTTTTTTTTAAAACTCGCGGTGTCCCATTAGTTTCTCTACATTACTTGCATTTGTTCAATTATTAAAATTAATTATGAGAAGAGTATAAAGAAAACTGTTTTTGCAAATCACTACCTGTTGATTATAGTGTCTACCAATAATTTATATTTTAACCTATGAAAATATAAAAAGATAAATTGAAAACTCAAAATTGCATTGAATTATATGTAAGCAGGTTTAAAGTCAAATGATTCTGGATTAATAAATTGAATCGCCAGTTTTAATGCTTGATCAAAACTCAACAAAATTGCCATGTGTCCCTTTAATGTTTAGTATTAAAATCAGTTGTGGGTATAAATCATTTCGTATTCACTTCATCAAATGAAACTCTCAAAATTAAAAAAGATTATTGAGAAAAAATGTTTTTTAATAAGTGTTTTTGACAATTTAAAAGGTCGAGACCTTAGTTTTACTGTTGCCTGTAAATGATATTGAAACTATATACACAAGGTGTTTTAAGCTCATTGATTATGAATTTTTGCTATTGTCACATTTTCCAAACTATTCTGTATTCTATAGACATGACTCGTTGAAGTGTTAAATGTATGGAAGGTACAAAGCAATCACAAATAAAGTTACATGCATTAAATACACATACATGAACATGCTTTTTGGTAAGTAAAAAGACAATATGTCATAAACTATGTATGATTCTATAACGTATATATGCAGGGATGGATCTAGGATTTTCGAATATTTTAGTATATGATCACATGTAAAACGCTCGATTTAATCATCTAATCAAGACTCTGGGTAAGTGAAAGACAATGTGACACACACTATACATGTATCAATAATGTATCTGCATGGGCGGATCTAAAATGTTCCATTTGTTGGAGGATATGAATTGATAAGTGTTAAAATAGCTATAGCAATGTACTAATGAGGTTTGTGGGCAATTGTAACGAAACGCAAGTCAACTATACATCAACTATGTATCTATGCCCTGTATATTTATCTACAGGGGACATATATTAAGGATTTGCAATTTCCTTGTGGCGGGACCTGGGGGTATTTTGAGGAAATGGGATGCGGGTCCTTTATCTTTACACGTCCAGTAACAATGGCATGTTATGTTATATTACATCTAAGTAACTGGTCATTTCATCGTATCGACTTTGGTGTCGATCTTAAGGGGCGTTTTCTTCGTAATCCGCTTGCGGTGTTGTGTCAAGCTGACGTTTTTTTGAAGAGGCTTTGACTGGTGCAAAACATAGCAATTTTTCAAAACTCTCAAAATGACTTTCCTTCCCAAAGTTATACTCCATCTCATTTGAAGAGTTTTTGATGTGTAGACTCATCATTATGTGAACACTAAATATGAACGAAAAACACAAATGTACACTTTATAACATCTTGTAAGTTTTTGTCAGAGATGTAACTATTCTCCTCAGATCTCTGGTTTCATAATCAAGGCTAAGTATCATCTCACAACACACTCAACTCTGTGGATGCTTATCAATGAGCAGTAATAAAACATGGCTGGGCAATGCTGTCCAGGCATTTTATCATGGTCATTAACAAGTGCTTATCTGGACAACCTGCTTGGGGAATAGCAGTACTGGTAATTGTTATGATAGCAATGAATTTCTAGGTTTTTCGGTCCGATCTGTACCTTGTACGTAGGACTGTATTAAGGATTTTGTGTAATCCGATTGAGATTGCATTTGAAAAAGATAATCTCAAATATTTATACATGAATCTCCCAGATTAATATAATTATACAATTATCTAGGTAGTGTTACCCTTGAATTATAAGTACATAATTGATAACTATCTGAGTAAGTCAGTAGTATAGATACTGGGGGTACCAGGCCAGTTTCCCTCCCGCGCAGGGAACGAGAATAACTAGTGAATATGCCAGGGGGGGGGGGGGACTCAAGCATAACTCTCATTTATATCACCAAGATCTAAATGTAAGTCACGCCTAAATCAACCCCTCAACATATTCATTAGTTTTCTCAAGCACCCCGCTCGGGAAAACTCGCCTGATACCCCCAGTATCTATACTACTAATCAATCCGGTTTGTAATTTTAATAGCATAACATTTGCAACTCATTAAGCAAAGTCAGAAGGAACCGGGCTGTAGTCTTCATCATCGCTCTGCATATCATTTTACTTGTATGCTAACGTCTCTTGTCCATTATCTAATATGTATCGTTTATCATCATAAGCTGATAAACTTTTTTTATTTATTGCATAGCTGCTTATGTTATGCTTTTGTGATCTAATAACTTTCATCTCATGATGAGCTTCTGTTGCTGTAAACAAAATCTTTTTGTAATCGTTATGTGCTATCTGTTTTTTAACAACACACTTTTTAACACCCTTACATTTCTTTGCGCTAACCTCATTATCTAACATATACGAATATAGCTTACTTCGCAACCCAACAAATTCAACAATAGGTATTCCACAAGTTTCATCTTGCCGATAACTTTTTTATTATCATTAAAATGAAACTTACTTTTTGGATCATAATCGCAATTATCAAACAGTTCCTTATCCTTGTAAAAGTCCGCATACACATCTTTTGTTTTTATTTCATAACACAAGGAATCGGTATCAGTAAATAATAACTTAGCTTTTTTATCATAATTGTTTTTGATATAGTTGTAATGGAAATCATACATCAAATATTTTGACAAGTCTAAAATACACATACCAACATAAACAGGACGATTCAAAACTAGTCTTTCTTTTATTCTGTTTATGGCAAATAAATTTTCATTAAACATTTTACAAGAAATAAATGAAGGTCTTGCCGCATATTTTAAAAGGACCTCCTCGTCGTGAGTCAATTTAACATTAATTCTTTTTCTCAAATTTTCCATAGTTTTACCAAAAACTGAATTGTTCATCAGTTTAAAGAAATCCTTTTCAAAAGCATTTTTACCAGCTGTCCTCTTGGCAGTATTAAAATCTATGTATGTCTTTAACCACTCTGATTCGTCAAACTGTAGTATTCGATGTATTTTTGCCACCTTTAATCCAAGCGTTTTATACAATTCTAAGTTTCTAAAATGCACAACATATTTTTCTTTATTTTTCAACGTCGTAACAAGTTTGTTAACTTTACTAGATCCTAAATTAAACTTTTGTTTTAAATTTTTACAATAGTCTGACAACCACTCATCTTTTATATTTAAACTTTCTGGAGCAAGAGGATAATCATTATGTAACTCATAAAGTTCTTCAGGATACTCAATATCACACTCAACAATGTAATTTGTTTTTCCTTTTTCGAACTTATCAACCCACTTGAAGTTGCCAGTAGGTAACGGTTGACACATAGCCCATCCGTACAAGTTATTAGCATCTAAATATATTATGTACTTGCTTTCTTTTTTCTTGTCATAGTCTTTCATATATTTGTTATTAGCTTTTGAATATCTATTTGCAATGTAACTCGTACCGCCTCTTAATCCTTTTTCCACAAACAAATATTGATCAATATCAGTTATTAAATCAAGTTGGATACCAGTCATCTTGAGGCATGCATCCCAGGCTAAACCAGGACTACTGAAGTAATGGCAAGGATCTAATTTGTAATACTCAATGCACATTTTTCTGAAGTTTTCAAAAACATCTGTCAGCAACAGCACATCAGTCTTAAGATACAGATCATGATATTTTCCCATATTTTTAATCTTAAATGTTTTCCATATTCTTTTCGCGTGTTCATAATCCGCATCTGAAATGTGCTCATCATTTAATTGAGAATAAAAGCTATCTTTGCCGGGTAACTTAATATCCTTGAAACGTTCAAAACTGTTCATATAATCATAAGGATAAACGCTTTTTCTTTTTAGCAAGTCTAACTTTTTACCGCTGTATTCTTGAGATATGTATTGAAACGACGGAACGTTTTTTACTAGATTATCTAATGATTGAGACATAAACTGAAAACTATCGATAAATACTAAACTTTTTCCTAACATGAAAGCCATATACTTTTCCATGTTATTCGGTATAACATTTATGTTTTGTTTAAACTTTCCGATGTGTTGCATTATGAAGTGAGAGTCATATCCTCTCAAGTTATGAAACACAACAGGTATTTTTCTGGTCAACCTGAAATTAATATTACATATATCATGAGCGCTTCCCCTGTACTTTCCAGTTATATGACAATGATCTCTAACTTTTCTGATGGAGTATCTTTTTTGAAAGTTGATTTAAAACCGTTACCACAAATATGACATGATTTAGATTTTTTGAATCTAGCTTCTTCTTCCTGTGACATTACTAGATCTTTTTTAAAGTTTGCATTCATAGTTTTTTTGCACCACTTTTCTTCTTCTATCATTTTTTCCAAAAACTTGTAAACAGCATTTGGTCCTCTATACGTTACAACTGGTTTTGAATATTGATCATCATAACAACAAACAACCTTATACCCATAACTGCAATCATAATGCTTTTGATATGCTTCTGTATGTGATTTTTTAGGATTGTTTGATGCTGAAGAAATACTTTCGGTTACTGCTTCAAAATCAGCATATATAACAAACGGAACCATTAGCTGCCTGTCATAGTTTTTAAACTTAACTATTTCATCTTCGTTTGGCATTTTTATTGCTTGTTTTCCATTAAGTGAAAGACAATCAGGCTCATGCATTTTTAGCACACGTTCTAATGTAAAGCATTGTAGGCATGTTTTACAAAACCATTTTTTTTCATTGTGCGCTGTTTGATTATACATCAAACTGTTAAAGTTTTTTATCCATACGTAATGATTTTTTTCTTCTTAGGTGATCAAAAGCATGTCAACATATTCTTTTGCTTTATTTTTTGATATGTACAAGGGGTATACTTGATTATCTTCATATCCAAATATGTTAAAACAAATGTTGTTTTGTTTTTCTATTTTTGGGATTTGTTTGATAGTAACAGGAAATGTTATTCCCTAGTAATCAAGATCATCAATATGCTTTTTGTACTTTGTTATTCTTTGTGGTTTATTATTGACAGGGAATTTATAAGCCAAATGGCACCATCTAAAGCACTCATTATCTTTTTCATTTTTTATATTTATTAATCCTTTTTTAGAATTAGCAAGTTCTTTTGGTAAATCCAAATAAGAGCTACATCGCAGAGGCTAATACTTTATTCGATTTATATAGTGTGCGTCTAGTGTCTCAATTACCCAACCACTTCCTTCAGAAAGCCAATTGCCAATTCTATTTATAATTTCTTCCTGTGCTTTGTCTAATGCTTCTGATATTTGATTTTTGTTTAATATTATTACAGCCTTTGAGGCAAAGTAAGCTGTTTTGTATAAAATATCAAAACCTCCTTTGTGTTCTTTATCAAGCGGTATTCTTTTTTTAAAAGTAAGTTTTACATCAATGCTTAATTTAAATCCGCCTGTTCTTTTTAGTTCTGCTTTGAGAAACTTTACAGCAGGATAGTGTACTTTTCGTAGTTGAACAATCGGATCACTACTATTATAAATATCTATTTTAAAAACCTTGCTATACTGTTTTGGGGATGTTTCAATTTCTCGGATACTCATTATATAATATTACATGAGATTATTTCTTTAAGCCTCTATTAATTAATTAATTTAAAGTAAAATATTTATTTCCCGGTTAGATTATATTTTTTTTATTTATCCATACCTCACCAACTAGCCGGCGAGCTAGGATGCTTTGCCAGATGGCCGGCAAATCATCCGTACATAATAATTTTAATTCCTTTGTCTAACAAAATGCTGTAGAAAGCAATAAAAGAATCTTTGTATAAAGTTGGATGGTGACTGGTTGCCTCTGAAATTTGTTTTTTGCATAAAGAACGTAGTTTGTTTATATCTCCTTTTTCTATTTTCCATGACAGTTTTAGTTGTTTTACCATTGTTATGATTCTTTCTGCCAAATCTTGAAAGTTTGAAAAAATTAAAAGCGCTGCATCTAATTTACTCGCATCTTCAAAATCAACCCTTTGAGCATATATCATTTGATCTTCATTAAAGTTTTTGATTTCAATTTCTACTTGTTCCATTTATATAATTACATAAGATAATATTTCTTTAAGCCTATATTTAAATATATAATTCTATAGTATAATATAATGAATTGCAAATATTGTGAAAGAGTTTTAGGTATTATTGATCTTCCTGGGGTGTGCATAGATTGTATCTTATTTTACACAACTAATAAAAAGAAGCTTTGCAAGTATTGTACCAGGACCAAACTGTGTTACAAGTGTACTTATGCATGTATAAATTGTAATGATACTTGTGAAGTTTTCGATAACGAACGCATTTGTCTTAAGTGTGGCACACACAACGGTTACAATCTTATCACAGGTTACAACTATAACAGAAAGAAAACTATCTACCACAGAAAGTATTATTTAGATAAATACTTGGTAGCATTTGATTTGTCTTCTAAAAATAGGCAAAGATTTGAAGATTTGTTTTTACAAAATTGTAAAGATTTTAGATGAAATAGAAGGCCGAAAAAGATCAATTAAATTTGAATACATTTTTCAGAAAATATTTAAAATATTAAAAATAGAAAAAGAAACAAAACTGATTAAAACAAAATCAACCAGAGACAAGTACGATAGGATATGGAAACAAGTCAGAAAAGAATTACGGCTTAATGCCATGACCGTTTAACTTGAACCTTTTCATATACTTTTCCAGAGGTTCTGTAAAGTTATCATTCTTTTGAATCTCTAATATTTCATTGAAGACAATTCTAATTACCTCTTCATCATTTTCTAGTCCTATTGTTGTTTGGACATATGATAGAAGTTGTTTAAAACTCCTATGATGTGTTTTTAACAAAGTATTTTTTTCTGCTATTCTTGTTTTACTCACTAAGACAGCAACTACTGGAGGAACTGCACCAACTGCGGCTACAAAAACAGGAATTGCTGGAACCAATGCCAATACGGCAGTGCAACCAATTATCCCACTTGCAATCTGTAATGTTGTGTTTATAATACCGCTCAATTTATAACTGCATCTGTATGCAGCCACAAGTCGCGTCAAGTGATCAATTAATTCTTCTTTGGTTTTCATGTATAATTACAGTTAGACAATAATTTAATTGAGATATTTAGAAAATAGTTGCTCGTGTTCTTTGGGTGATATTTTACCTATTTTTAATAATTCATCGATTATGCTAATACCTTTATTTATTATCTGCGGACTATTATTTCCTGATTCGATACTTCCACATACTAACTCCAGAGCATTAACCAAATCATCAGGACTATTGTAATATTCAACATCACCACAACCTCCTAAAATCTTTTTGAACTTTGAAGAACCTTTGTGAATTGGTAAATCAGATAATTCTGTTAGTTTCTTAAAAGCATTCTGAGACAGTTTTGAATCAGTTTTTCCATTGTTGTAACGCTTTGTTATCAAGTCTTTAAAATCATCATCTACTTTCATATCTAACACAACTGCTTCTCCAAGCTTGGCAATAAGTTTGTGATGACCAACAAGCTTAGGTAAATCAATGTGTAACATTTCATAGTGACCATCTTTGTCGACCTTGTAGGAATTTCTTTTTTGTTGTAATCCCGTGCCTGAAAATAATTCGCTATGCATAAGTATTGCTTCAATTCTTTTTCTATAATATTTTAAAGCTTTTGACTCGTTTGCCAAAGTGCTTTGAACTCGTTTGTATTGATCTTTCTCGGTTGCATCCTGTTCTTTTTTTAAATGTTTAGTGACTTCAGCCCTGTCGCGACCATTTTGTTGGATAATATTACTAAGTCGTTCGAGCAGGTCTGAAAGTTCTTGATCATTATCTTTAACTACACTTGATGGTAAGGGCAAGTCATATAAATCTAACACATCTTTATCGATTCCAACATCTAGATCAGCAGTAGTTGGTTCTTCGGCAAATAACTGGGGTAATCCCTGATACATTTGTTTTTCTTGTACTTCCTCACCTATTGCTGCTGGAAGAGCGGCTAATTGCTGACTTATTTTTGGAAGAGAAGCTAACTGCTCGGTTAGCTCTTCTGACTGACTTTTTATTTCGCTGGTCACAGGTTCAAATATTTCTTTGTACAAATCACGACTAGCTCCTTTTTCTAGTCTTTTTTGAGTAACTTTATTTTCGTATTCTTTAACAAGCTCACTCGCTTTTTGCTTTTTATCTGCTAATTCTTTCCATTTTAACAAAGACATGTATAATATAAGGTTAGATTAAAATAAGATAAATAAAGATAAGTTAAGATAAGTTTAAGATCGGTTTAATCTTCACGCCTTAGCTGCCTCATCTTTTTGTATTTTAATCCATTCGTCCGGGTTTATGTCTTTTATTATTCCTGCAAGATTGGATATTCGCCTCGGAGTTTTTGTTTTCTTCTTAGCTGCAGGTTTAACTGGTTTTTTAACTGTAGGTTTAACTGCTTTTTTAACTGCGGGTTTAGCTGCTTTTAATTTTTTTCTTATGAGTTTAATATTTGCATGTGCTTTTTCAGACTCATTTTGTATTTTAACCAACTTCTTTTCCAGACGTGTTGCCTCGCCGGGAGATTCAGTTTTGCTTAACATTTTATTTATATGCTTCCTTTCTGCTTCTAATCCTATCAAATAAATAGTATTTGGTCGTTCTTCTGTTTTCGACAAACTTCCTGGATTTTTCATTGCCGGTCTCCAGGCAGGATCTACATCTTTTTGTTTTGTAGGTCCTGGGATATTCATCTTAACTTTTTGCATTCCGTAATATCTAATTTGATTGGCCTTAAAACATTCTGCTTCTGTTCCAAGGTGATAACCACGGGGGATTTGTTTTATTCCACAATACACTTTTGACATATATATAATAAAGATTAGATAATATTAATATTATCTAAGTATTATTATAATGCAAATTCCAAACTATGATATGAAAACAGAAAACGGTAATTTTAAACAGATATGGAACTTCATGCCAGACTGTTGTTTTAGAATGTTAATTTGTGGCAATTCAGGATCTGGCAAGACGAACACATTAGTTCATATGTTGTTAAAACCTTTGGTTTACTATGACAAGATTTACTTGTTTGCTAAAAACTTAGAGCAGTCCAAGTATCAGGTCTTATCACAAAAACTTGAAAAGATAGCAAAAAAGAATAAAATCCCAGTTGAAGATATATTAGAATGTTCAAATGATGAAGTTATCCCTGTGAGTGATTTGGATTCAGATAATCAGAAGATAGCTATTTTTGATGATTATGTTTGCGAGCGTAATCAAAATGATATTATTAATTATTTCATCCAAGGCAGGCATAAGAATTGTTGCGTAATTTACTTGTCACAATCTTATTATAAAACTCCCAAAGACATTCGTTTGAACTGTTCTCATTACATCTTCTTTGCGACTCCGGTTAATCGTGAGCTTGGCATGCTTTCCAAAGAACAAGATGTCAGCAAAGAGCAGTACAAGAAAGCGACTGACAAGCAGTACGACTTTCTGTATCTGGACAAGCCTAGGAAGTTAGTAAAACGTAACTTCATCGGTGATTTATAACAGAGATCGAAGATTTAATCTAATCATATTATATATAATGGGGCTTTTTAATGATCTTGGTGAGGAAGTTACTACTGGCAGTGTCAATATTACAAATTTTGGTATTGTGCTGTCTGAGTATGTAAAACAAAAACATCTGGTTAATTATCTTAACAAAGGCAGAAACCAGGAAAATGTTTTGAGAAGTAAGCTTAACATGAATAATAATAAAATTATCAATATTGGTAATCCAGAAAAAGCAGATGATGCAGCAACAAAGCAATTTACTGTAAGAAGAGTAGCAAAAATCATACGTGATTATAATATTGATAAAATTCCAGATATGATGAAAGATTTGACAACAGGTGTTGATGATAAACTAAGTCAAATACAAACAAAGTTACAAGCAAACCGCGAGAAAATGCTTGAAATTCAAAACGGATTGAAAGATGAAATAAAACTTCTAGGTGATGCTTTGAAAGAGTTAGAAAAGAAAGAAGATGCATTGGAAGATAGTGAAAACTATAAGAAATTAAGCAAACAAATAAGAGCTGGTGTTCAAAATATTAATGCACGGATTGGGGAAATCAATACACAAATGGTTGACAATAATGAACTAGAAACTGCTATTGCCGATGCTTCAAAACAAATGAGAACTGCTTTTACTACCGAAATAACTCAAATTAAAATATTAAATCAACAGATAAACGTCAACGTTGCCGATATCAACAAGGAATTTGAAGACATCAAAAAGAAAATGATTGATGGTCAGTCGCTGGAGACTGCTCTGAACAAACTGGTTGACACTGATCAACTTGAGACTGCTATTGATGATGCTTCAAAGCAATTGAAAGCTACTCAGGATGAAAGAAACACAGCTTTTGATGGTGAAATAGCTTCATTGAAACAATTTAATCAAAAGTCGGGTAGTAGACACACAGCAATTATTGGTATAATTGATGAGTTGAGAGAAAAAGTAGAACATTTAGGTCAGACGTTACTGCTTGAATATACGATAGATGATGGAATGAGCATCATGCAAGACAATGGTTATGTATCATACCCAACGCGAAAACCACTTGAAAGAACCAAACGTAATAGTTTTCTCGGGGCGTTTACCCCCGTAACCAATCCAGTTATAAATACTGAAGAATATTTTACCTCTAATGATGAATATCGGAGCATACGACTTGTAAAACCCGGACGATATGTAGTTGAAGCAGATCTTACATATACAGTTACAAATACAGACATTGGTATAGAATATTTTAATTTGTTTAATCTAACTGCCAGTGAGTCGATTGCTCAATCAAAAATAGAAAATGGCAAACGAATAGTAAAAGAAACAATTGAATTATATCTTCCAAAATCTAAATTTTGGACCATCTTTGCATCCATAAAACGAAGCACTACACAAGTTTTGATTTATCAAGTTTCAAATGTTTGGTTACCATCCATAATAATGTCATGCTTGATTTGAGAGAAACAAACTTTCATGTCTTGATCGGGTTTGACAAAGATGCGGTTATTAGAGAAACTAAATTCTATCGATACGTTGTATATCCACTGTGATTTGATAAGTAATTCTATTGTTGATGGATCATACGGGGATGTTATTTATGAAATAAGTACAGCTGATCTTACGAGATCATATCCTTTCAAAGATGAACCAATGAGAGTCGGGTTCTGTGAAGTAAACAAAACGATCATTAACAGTATTAATATTTACATAACCGATTTCTCCGGTAAGATTATTAATCTTAATGGTGTCCACACATCATTTCGATTTGTTTTAAAGGAATTAATGTAACATAAGTTATATGGCATGTTTAAAAAATAAAAAAAGTTTATGATACTAGCACGGGAACATATACTCAAGTTGATCGATTAACTGGGGCAGGTATATTTGACATTCTTTCAAAAGTCGGATCAAAGATATTCAGCGAGTCTGTGAAAACAGCAGGTAAGAAAGCATTTGAAACTGCTGGCAAGCAAATCATAGAAAGCGGCTCTAAAAAACTTGGAGATGAAGTAGGAAAAATGGCTGCTGATAAATTAGTTTCAGTTATTAAACCTAAACCAAAAGGTGAGATGATTTTAAAAGAACTCACAAAGGCTGCTACAAAAGATGTGGCTAAAGTTGCGGCTGATGACATAATTGAAGAAGATGTAAATACAAAAATTAATAGATTACTTTCCGGAAGGGGAATTCATACAAGAATTAATCGATTAATTAATAAAAAATAATCTAATTACTAGTATACATAGATGTTTCGAAGTGATCAATATAATAATAGATATGAACATGTACCTATTCAGTTAGATACCCCAATAACACAACCAGGAAATAATATTAGACAAATGAAAAGTGGCTACCAATTTACAATGAATGATAGAAGTTCTTACTTCGATTGGTATAACTGCATATTTCGAAATCAGTTTTCAAGTAAACAAACTTGCTGATGGAGCCAATTTCGCAGACGCTGACAGAATTGCTTTAATTAACGATGCAGCTTCATTGATTGATCATATGCAAGTAAAGCAAAATGGAAAAACAGTTTACGATGGAAATAATCTTCACAGATTTGTTAATATCAAAAGCTTGCTTGAAATTTCTGATGACTATGCAAAGACAACCGGAACAAACGAATACTTTTATTTGGATGATGCGACTGCTGCAGAATCTCGGAAGGACGAAGATCCCTATAATAAAGGTTTTGCTATTCGCCATGCTTTAATCATAACTAATCAAAAAGTTGACTCTATAATCCCATTAAATAAATATTCCTTCTTTGGAGGTTTGGAAACAAACATGCTTCCTCCTGGTCAAATTCAAATCAGCTTGCAACTGACAGATGATAATGTACTAATTTTCAAATCAAGTGGTGATGACGGCCGAGTAATTATTAATAAATTAGTTTTGTGGATACCCAAAATGATATTTAACTCAGATGGTTTAAGTTATGTAATGACAAATCATATGACATCAACAAGATGGACTTACCTCTGTGAAATGATACAAGTGAGCGGAAGTTCTGAAGCAACTGAATCCGCATTTAGAATAACGGCTGGTGTTAAAAATCCCAAACATGTGTTTGTTTATTTGCAAAGGTCAGACAAGAGTTCTTCTCAAACACAAAATCCTCATCTTTTGGATACGTTTAAGGTAAATGCTGCTAATACTAATTGCTATTTACAATCAGCTAGATTGGAAGTTGGAAATGGAGTTTATTATCCAGAAACCGAATATAGTTATGCTAATATCATAAGAATATTCAGAGATGTTATTAATTATTCTTACAAGCAAAATGATAAAACACCGGAACTTTACTCAATGTAGGTAATTTTAAAACTCTATTCGGAATGATATATTTCAATTTGAGTTACAAGGGAAATGAGGTCAGTGTTGATCCAAAACAACTAAATTTGAGATATAAACTAAATATACCTCCTGCTGCTCCATATAAAGTTTATGCTCTGGTTCTCTATGAAGTAGATGTTGTTATTGATACTGTTGGAAATGAACTAGTTATTGTTTAATCTAACTTATAATATATATGACTTACGTAAATTATTCAGTAAATTTAACAGATGGTCAGAAACAAAGTCTGGCAAAAGCATATGAAAACAAAAGTGAATTAACACTCAGGTTAAAAAATAACCAATTTACTGGGAATTTTCCTTTGCTGCTAACAGCTACTCAGATTAACAATATTAACAAAGCTAAATCTGATGGACGGGGATTAGACATAAATATATCAAAATCGCAAATGAGATCTCAGTCCAAAAATGGAGGCTTTTTAGGCGCATTAGCTGGTTTGTTAACTAAAACAATATTACCAACAGTTGCTAGATTTGCTCCAAAGATATTAGGACCTCTAGCAACAGGGGCACTTAGTGGTCTGGCAAGTACTGGTATTGGTAAAATATTTGGAAATGGAATGGTAACTGTTCCTGCTGATAAAATACAAACACTTCTAAAATCAAATAAATTAACACTTGCACAAAAAAACAAAATAGCAAAGTCAAAAGGTTCCTGCACTATTAAACTAACACAAAAACAACTGCAAGACGTACTAGCATGTGCTTCTAGTAATAAAACGACAACTGTTCCCAGTGATAAAAAACAGCAAGAGGTAACAGCAACTGTTCCTAGTGATAAAAAACAAACACTTCTAAAATCAAAGAAATTAACAGCTGCGCAAAGAAAGAAGATAGCAAAGTCAAAAGGTCACTGCCCTGTTAAACTAACTAAAAAACAACAGCAGGACGGAGGATTTCTTGGAATGCTTGCATCATTAGGATATCCATTGATTGGATCTCTTATTAGTGGTTTGACTGGAAAAGGTTTGCAAGTAGATAGAAGAGGATACGGTTTACAAGTAGACCCACAAATTAGGCCATACAGAAGTATCCCATTTATAAAAAAAAAAAAAATTAAAAATGAACCTATCTCTAACTTAGATATAATAAAATGGGTTAAGCAGTTTGGTATAGAAAAATTCAGTGGGGTGTACAGCAAAAACAAATTACCAGCAAACCAAAACAAACAAGAATGTGGTATTATTAATCTTGATGATCATATTGGACCTGGCACACACTGGACTTGTTACTATGATAATTATTACTTCGATCCGTTTGGCTTAAGCCCACCAAAAGAAGTTTTAGCGTACATACCTAATATAAAATACAACACCATTCAATATCAAGATAAAACAAGTGTCCTGTGCGGATATTTCTGTTTGTACTTTATCAAAAAGTTGCAAGAAGGAAATAGCGTGTACGATATTCTTTATAAATTATTAAAGCCATACAAACCAGTAGAAAATGAAAACATCATAACATCATATTTTGTAAACGAAGTTTAATCTAATCATATTATATATGAGTTACTGTACAAAAAAAAAAAAGGTTACTGAAAATATTAATCCTCAGTATGTTTTAGCAAAAAATGGTAGAAAAATGTTAAGAGCAACTTGTGCATCTTGCGGTATTACTAAAACAAAGTTTGTTAAAAACACAGAAGGTGGAAATATTGATATGCATAAAGCTTTGCTCCCTTTGCTACCCAAAAAGGGGCTAACTCTTCCCGGTTATAAATATTGCGGTCCTGGTAATCCACTTGATAGCGGAGAACCGGTAAATGAATTAGATGCTGTTTGTAAAGATCATGATTATTGTTATGACGAAAATCCTAGTAATAAATCAACATGTGATAAAAACATGCTTGCTGGTTTGAAATCTAGTAAGTCTAAAACTGTTGGAGAAAAGATCGCTAAGAATTTGTTAGTCAAGCCTGTGATTAGTGCTAAATACAAACTTGGTCTTGGAAACTCAAAAAACTAAAAAAGGCGTTGAAATGGACTGACAAGTTAGCAGATGAACTTCATAAGCCTATACGAAGAAAGTTCACTCAACGCCGTGTGATTGTTAATGAAATTGATAAAATATGGTCTGCTGATTTGGTTGATATGCAATCGTTTTCAAAGTATAATAAAGGTACTAAATATTTGCTTACTGTTATTGATGTGTTTAGTAAATTTGCTTGGGTTATTCCAGTTCCAAATAAAACTGGTTTAGAAATTACTAAAGCGTTCCAACAGATAATCAATACAGGAAGACAGTGTAAATTGCTGTGGGTTGACCAGGGTGTGGAGTTTTATAACAAGACGTTTAAGCAATTCCTTAGTGACAATAATATCGAAATGTATCACACTTTTAATTTCGGAAAAGCTGTAGTAATTGAACGATTTAACAGAACATTAAAAGAAAAGATGTGGAAATATTTTACAGCTAACAATACAAATACATATTTAGACATGCTTCAGGCGATGGTTGACAAGTATAATAATACAAAACATCGGAGTATTAAAATGACACCGACTGAAGCAAGTGATGAGAAAAATAAAGGAACAGTGTATTTCAACTTGTATGGAAAGATGAAAAGTACTAAGATTAAGCCAAAGTTTAAAATAGGGGATAATGTTAGAATTAGTAAATATAAAAGAACGTTTGAGAAAGGTTATACCCCAAATTGGACTGAAGAAATATTTGTTGTTGAAGAAATTCAAAACACAAATCCTGTGACATACAAAATAAAAGATTTAAACAACGAAAACATTGATGGCAGTTTTTATGAATTAGAAATGATAAAAGCAAAGCAAGAAATATTCAGGATTGAAAAAGTAGTACGACGTGATTATAAAAAGAAATTAGCATTAGTAAAATGGGTCGGTTATCATAATAGCTTTAACAGTTGGGTATCATTTAAAGACATTCAAAACATTAAGCAATAACAAGCGTGTGTTCGAAGCAGGTAGTGGGTTCCAAAATGCAGACGCCAAATCCCCACCGAATCGGTTTCGTTTCGGTTTCGTTTCGGTTTCGTTTCGGTTTCGTTTCGGTTTCGTTTCGGTTTCGGTTTCGTTTCGGATTCGGTTTCGTTTCGGTTTCGGTTTCGGGGTCAAAGGTCATCGGAACATCTCCATCCGTTTTGTGACAAATATTTATTTTAATTAATATTTAAAAGTACTTTTACAAATATTAAAGCAAATGCCAACGCTATTATTACTAACACAACTAATTGATCAGATTATACTGCAGCACAATGCTAATTAAAATTACTAACTATGATAATTTAAATTTATGCAAATTTGAAAACCCTTTTTAAAGTCAAGCGGTCGGTGATATAGTATATATAAGAAATCGAGTTATATTACTATCGGTTATATGTTTGTAAGTGTTGGTTACCTGGTGAAAATGACAGTTATTTGCTAACTTGTTGTAGTCTCACAATTGTGGCGCTTAGTAGATGGTATCTGTGTAGTTCCGTTACTAGCAAACTAATATTGGGGTGCAGCTGCTAAAGAATTCTTCCCTGATATGTGTTTGCTGGTAACAGACCTTGCCAAGCTTTAGGTGTATCTCTGCGTTTCGTTTCGGTAGAGATATGTCAAATAGAGTTCTGGTGATGTCTATGAGCGAGCCGGCCCATTGAAAAGTTAAATGGATTGTGGGATGAGCGCAAGCGCAGATTTCCTAATCAAAATCAGGTGACACATTAACGGCTGTGCACAGCTACGTAAAAGAATTTGTACAGCCGTTAATGTAAAATACATGCGCATAACATGTGGCTTTTGCAAAAAAATTATAAAATAAACTGTAAATGTTATTTGTTGAATTACATGAGGAGGATATTGAAAATATTAAATAAGAGGTTTAAAAATAATTATATATAGTATTATTATATAATGGAACAAGAAAGATTAGAAAAGGTTTGCAAAAAACTTAACAATTTAAAAGATAAATATAGAAGAGAATTGATGAGAGGTAAGCAACTCCAAGTAGAATATGAAGTAGTTCGTGATGATTTTATGGACACCAATAAAAGACGACTGCTGGTTGAAATGGATAATTATGAACGTGAGCTTGATAGAAACAGAGAAGAGCTTCTTGAACTAAAATACAAAATAACAAAGTGTAGAAAAATAAAATACTCCATGGTAAAAAATGATATGCAGAGCGATGATGAAGACTACTGCCCGGTTCCTTCTGACTTTGCTTAATGAGTTGCAAATGTCATGCTATTAAAATGACAAACCGGATTGATTAGTAGTATAGATACTGGGGGTATCAGGCGAGTTTTCCCTAGCGGGGTGCTTGAGAAAACTAATGAATATGTTGAGGGGTTGATTTAGGCGTGACTTACATTTAGATCTTGGTGATATAAATGAGAGTTATGCTTGAGTCCCCCCCCTGGCATATTCACTAGTTATTCTCGTTCCCTGCGCGGGAGGGAAACTGGCCTGGTACCCCCAGTATCTATACTACTTAAGTCAAATACACACATGACCTTGACAATGACATTTGATATGATATGGTTGAATACACACTTTCATCAAGTTCGTATTTTATATTTAAGTATAGTACTGTTTAAATGTAACAGTATTAAGCTGCAAATTGCATGTAAAAATATGTTTATGTTTTTCAAATGCAATCTCAATGGGGTTACACAAAAGTGGACATACTCCTTAACTTAATTGAATTGAATGTTGTTTAACGGCTCATCAACACAGTACAGCTTATTTAGAGCCGCCCCAGAGAGAGGGGAAGGATACATAGAGAATCCGGAAACCGTGCCCTACTCTTATTATCGAATAGATTACTATGGTTCTTTTCCGTGCTCGGATAGACCGATACACGGGACCGCCCGATTTACGTCCCCATCCGACGGACGAGGCTAAGGGAAAGTGTCTTGCCCAAGAACACACCGACGGAACTCAGTGCCTCGGGGCTTCCGCTTACAAATCCGCCGCGCTACCGACTGCACCACGCCAGCCCTTAACTCAAACAGGCAAACAGTTTGTTGTTGACAATCTGTCGCACCCCACCCCTCCGCCACCCACAAAAGAATAATAATATAATTGAATTGAATTGAAAGTCTTTATTTATCGAGGGTGACCCAATTAGACTATACTTATCTTCCTTGGGGCCCTCTATAACAAATACAAGATACAAAATACAAGAAAGACAAGATACGAAAGATATATGTAAACATAATAACATTGTTGGTGGTGGTAGTTTGGACAATATTTACACAATAATAAGATGAGATGATATCTATATCGAGTTTAATGTTGTATTTCCTTTATCCACTTTATGCAGTTGTTTGTAAAACTTTTCATTGTTGCACACTTCTGAATGTGCTATGGAATATTATTCCATAAAATGGTCCCGGAGTAAGACATGCTGCCCTTGAAAAGTTCCCGATTAGGCTTAGGAATACTAAAAGTGATCGAAGACTTCTGTCAGTTGAATTACGAGTAGTAAACATATCGGAAATATATGAAGGGGCAGTATTGTTCGAAACTCTATACATGAATTTTGCCTTTTGAAGTATAATTCTCTGATCAATTGTGAAGCAATTTAGTGATCAATTGTGAGGCAATTTAGTTTTTCCATAGCGGCTTGAAAAGGAATATACTGTTCACCTAAAATAATGTGACATGCCCTTTTTTGCATTATTAAAAGGCTGTTGATATTTTACCCCAGATTACATTACAAAAGTCTAGACGTGGCTGTATGTAAGCTTCAGAGAAAATAATTCGATAATTCAAAGGAATAAAATATTTTATTCTTGACAGTTACCATACATTTCTTGCTATTTTGTTCTTAATAAACAATATGTGGTCATCCAAGTTTACCGCTGCGGGTTCGAATCCCACTGGGAGCTCGACTTGTAAGTGAAGAAGTGTCGATTCTTACGGATGACGGGAAGTGTACAGTACTGGTTCTACCCAGGAAAAGTGGGTGGTCTGCCCACCACCACAAAAAATCGACCGTCATATATAACCTTACATGTGTTAAAAATGACGTAAAACACCATACAAACAAACAAAAGCAATAATGAATGTATAACCGGCAATTTAATCGAGATTACATTATTTGCACCACTGAGAAAAATACAAGAAACTGGTAAATATGTCATTCGAAAAAGAACATTCAAGGAGAATGTCTTCACTCGATATACAACATTCGACATACAACAATTGACACAGGACATTCAAAAACATCATTAAAAGTGAATGTTCATTCATGCGACATATAACATTCGGAAAACACAATTCGACATTCAACATTCGACATTCAACATCATATATCAGGTTTTGAAAGAACAGAATTAATACAAGATGAATACAAGACAAGTTATTTTATGAAAAAATTAAAAGCAGTGAAAAAACCACTATATTTCACATATTGATATACCACTTTTATTTCACTGATAAAATGCACTGTTTCGTTGCTACGCATCAAATACAATGCGTTATTAAATAAAATCTGAATGTTGGTATATTATTAAAGTTACACGTTTTTTTTCATTTTAGAGCACCTGATGCAATTTCAATGTGAGTTGATTTGGTCTGCTAGTCAACTATATATCAAGGAAGTACATTGATGTTTACATCAAGTGCAGTGTTGCAGAACTCATCCATCTTACTACTTGTAGGTATACAGGAAGAAAATCACTGTGGTATTCATGCCGGGTATAGTCGAAAGGAGTTCCCAAATATATAATCCCTAACTTTTTTTGTGATAAAAGGCATTTTTGAGTATTTAAGGCCTGATTTTCTGGCTGAAATGACTTTATTGACTTGTTTGTGATAGCTAAGAACCATTTGCATGGTTGTATGATGATTTTATTTATCAACTTGAAAGTTTTAAAAGTGAAAGTAGAACACATTTAAGAGGTGCAGAATGAATGCAGTTTGTTCACGGTGTCAACATAGATCAGAATGTTATTTTCTTATATGCGACATAACCCCTACTATTCTCAGCAGTTTTCTAGAGAGGCAAGTCTCATGACTAAGAATATGTAAGTGAATCTTAGTTAGAACTTCATTTTGAAAAATGGCTAACTAGAAAGCTTGTACACTATTGCATTGGACTCAATGGGATTTGATTTACTTCCGGTACACCTGTAGCAAGTGGATCTCAAACGGATGCCATCTGTTTCACTATACCACTGACCGCTTTTCATTGTAGTCAGTTTGTTAGAGGTCATTAAATGGCTGATATATGAGGAGAGAAATGATGTAATGATTCCACCATTAGGTTTGACTGCCCTAGAGTCAATTAATTTCCAAATTGTAATGTAACTTGTACCTGCTTTTAAAGCTTGCGGAAAATATGTCTAAATTATGCGTTTAAAATGTAATCATGGTGTTCAGTAATGGCAAATATTGTAAGTTAATAACATAAACAGATAATCACTATATGCTTGAACATATTAAACATTTATAGGAAGTATAAATTTAAAAAAAACTCGTTTCAAAATGTCTGGAAAAAAAAGCATCGTCTGGTTTTGATGTAAAATAACGTGTTTTTTTTTTTTGATAGAACACTGTACTTATTATACTCTTAACACGTTATTTAAACGAAATTAACCACTGCTTATCATATAATTAAATTAAAGTGTGCAGTCGTCACAGTTTCTTCGTTTAATAATATATTGCTATCCGAAAATATTTTTTTTTTGAAATAACATCATTGCACAACCCCATGTCAGACAAGATAACACAATAAAAAGAAAATGTGCACATATTTCAGTATATGTTTCAAACTATATCAAACCTATTAAGATATATTTCTATCCGAAAATAACTTAATTATTTTGAAAGAGGAACACAATAATAACTTACAGAGAAGTTTTATCCAGAAAATAAAACGAATCACTCATTATCGAGAGAATGTATTGCTGTAACTATGATGCTGATAGAAAACGTATTTAAACATAGATTAATATCTGAAAATAACGTGTTTGTGTTATTTTAAAAGAACACTGTAAACATCTCAACACGTTATTTCAACGAACTTAATGACTGCCCGTCATTAAGGTTAAAATATTCATAATTTGCGTACGTATGTATGGAACGCCAAGACTGTCTTATGATCTAACCCATTAATATATGCAGTGCATTTCCCTTTATATGTGGTAGATTTTTCATGACATGCAGTGCATTTTTAATTATATGTGATAGATTCTAAATAAATTGTTAAAAGAATTTATTTGCAGTAAATTAATCATAATATGCGATAGATAAGTCATTGTATGTAGTATATTAACCATTATATGCGGTCCAGATAGCATTATATGTAGAGTGCATTTATTTTTATATGCAGTTGTATTTAATATGATATGAGGAGCTTTGAACATTATATAAAGTAGGCCTGTATTAAGATACAGTGCTTCTGTTGACTTTATATGTGGTACATATTTTAATATACGTGGAGAATACGTCTTTTTATTATATACTTTCCAGTGAAATAGTGGATTGTATGGTTAGAAAAAACCTTACATTCTCTTTTGTTTATATTTTTACAGTGAGAATATAATATATTTTCACTCAAAATGACGTCATGCAACTGTTGACGTCATTGTTTCGGTGCATTATATTTTCTGCGTAAATTTCCATGTTGTGAATAAATTTATATAATAAACGGAATATTTATTGGTTTGTCGTGAATATAGGATTTATTTTCATCTCGAAGTGAGAAAAGTTAAATATTTTCACTCGTCCTGAAGCACTCGTGAGACTATACGTTTTCTCACTTCTCGATGAAAACAAATCCTATATTCGCTCCAAAAAAATATCCTCCGTATATTCAGTGGTTTCAATTGCATTATACTCGATACTCGGTAAAAACGGCTTTATACGTGGTGCATTTCTTATGGTACGAGTATGTGCACAATGCTTTTTCTTATATTTTCTCATTATGATGATGAGATTAATCGGATCAAGATGTGAAGATTTAGACTGTAACGCAGTGTTTACATATGTAAACGAATGTAGAGGTGTTAAAACCATTGCGTTTGCGCTTCCGAGGTGTATCTAAAGTAAATAATACAAACGTTTCCCTGAACAAATGTTCAATTTTAATTGATTTGTGTTATAAGTGTTTATAATTCGTCTGAATAGTGTAATGGGAACGTTTGTTAGTGTTTGTTTGGTATATTTAATTGTAATTGGCATAGGCAGTAAAGCAAAAGTCGAAATGAGGTAAATCTATCCGTGACGTGACAAAATAGAAACTGATTGGCATTGTCTTGCATGATACACCGACACATCACCGCCTGTTTTATTGCCCCGTTTTATATTGGCGAACGCTCGTTCGCTTGATTGATATGTGTTTTAAAATCATCTACGGAGAAAAATGCGCATTTTTTGTCTCTTTATAAAACGAAGAAGGAAAATCTATGGTGCAATGTCAATGAAACGATGTCAGTATCAATTATTTAGACCCGCAGCTATTGGCCAATGTGTACATACGCTTTACGAAATTACAGAATCTTCAGTTTAAGGGCGGAGGTATAACAATAGATCGATTTTCCTTGGGTGATCCCGTTGCTGCCCAACCTTCACCCCGACGGGGTAAATACTCTTACGAGCATAATTGTTTTGCGTGTATCCCCTCAGTAATTACTGATATCCTAATATGTTTTTCCTGATAGGAAATGTGTAAAAGGGCATTAAAATCGAAGGTGTCGGATGGATTTGGTGTATGGGTGTTGGAATGGGGATGGATGTTTAGTTGTAAAATATTCCGAAAGTGGATTGTTTGTAATAACGTTCAGAATAATGTTCTTGAAATCCGTCCGAAGAACGATTTGGAGTTCTCCTTATTCCCCAAAAAAGATCTTTCCAAACTCGTTAAAAAGCGGCATTGTATCAGGCTTTTTATATAAACAAACGCTGAAATCATTTTAAAACATAAAATATGAGTGCTTGTTCCAATACTCCTTAATGCTTCGCATCTGCGGACCTCAACTAATTGGGCCTAGAGCTTAAACTTGGCCAGCTCGGCACTGTTCAGTGGTGCATTTTCTGAAATGTCAATGCATTTAGTTGGAGTATTTGTTAATGGAAACTAAATAAGCGAAAACGTTCCTTATACCCACTTCCCATCTAGTGTTATTTCATTGATGGCCTGTTTTTCGTGCAAGCAAGGTGTTCGCAGTTTCATACTCTGAATTTATCTAGATACACCCCTGTCTTTGAAGAATTTCAAATGTGGATGTTGAGTCTATCTGACTAGTACTGAGCTACTTGCAATAATGCAAAGTTTTATGTTTATATGCTTGTTGTATATTCTCCGGGGCAGGGGCGTGGATATGGGGAGGAAACAGTGAGGCATAACCCGATGATAAGACAGAAACGATTTTTTATTATGCGTGGATGTGCCAGTCAGGATAATCTCCGTACTTACCATCCATGCCCCTGCTTTAAGAAATGTATTTGTAAGCCCACAATGCACCCCTAGTTTAGAACAACAACAACAGCAACAACAATAAATGAAAGAAAGAAAGAAAAAAAGAAAGAAAGAAAAAAGAAATGAATGAATGGAAGAAAGAAAGAAAGAAAGATGAATGAATGAATGCAGGAATGCATGAATGCATGAATGAATGAATGAATGAATGAATGAATCTTCAGACTCTGAAACATAATGAAATATCTAACACATATAAGCGGAATTGAACTACATATATTAATCGGCAACATCATACGACAGTCATGGCTTTCCATAAGTATATGTGCTTATTAAAAGTGATGGCTGGCGTGCCGCATCGTGGTCAGACAAGAAGAAAGGCAATTAAAATAAAACCCGCATTCGTCACAGTCTCTTCGTTTAATAATATATTGCCATCCGAAAACTTGTATGAGTGATTTTGAAAGAATACCGTAACAACCTTCTCGATTAAATTGTGCACATACTTGTTTCAGTATATGTTGGTTGTTTGCGTTATTTTGAGGAGAAAAAAACGCTGTCATAACCTAATAAAGTTATTTCAACAACAATTAGTCACTGCCCATCGCGGTACAAGGTGCATTCTTCACAGACTGTTGTTAGTCCATGGGAACTCTCAAGTGATTGACAGTAATCGAAAAGAAATTACTCTCTCACCTTGTCACTGACCCCTTACACCATGTGTAAACTCCTGATCCAGATTGTTTTATAGTTTTATGTGAATCAGTGCCGAATCAATGACAGGTGAACTAAGAAAATAGTTTTGCATTAAAATATTTTTATTGGTGAATATAACTGGTATCAAAAATGTAATCTATCGAAGATTGTACTACATTGTGTTCTAAACAAGAATGGTAACAACACTCATTTACCAAAACATCTTGTATGGATATTTATTTTATTGTTATGTATATATTAATTGTTTAATAATAATAAAAATAAGAAGAAGAAGAAGAAGAAGAAGAAGAAGAAGAAGAAGAAGAAGAAGAAGAAGAAGAAGAAGAAGAAGAAGAAGAAGAAGAAGAAGAAGAAGAAGAAGAAGAAGAACGATAACTATAACGATAACTATAATAATAATAATAATAATAATAACGACAATAAGAAGAAGAAGAAGAAGAAGAAGAAGAAGAAGAAGAAGAAGAAGAAGAAGAAGAAGAAGAAGAAGAAGAAGAAGAAGAAGAAGAAGAAAAAGAAGAAGAATAACGATAACTATAATAATAATAATAAAAATTAAGTTATTAACGAGGAAACTCAGCTGAAAAAGGTCCAATCTTGCCTAAGGTCCTCAACAGTAAAATAGTACAAAAAGTCAATTACAATTTTAAAACACATTTAAAAGTTAAAAAAAAATACCCCCAAAAAAATACACAAATGCAAAAATAAAAAACAGATAATTATGTTCTGCAAGATATAGCATTAAACAAGCAATAGTTAATACAAACACTAGTAATTGTTATAATATTTATTGGGACATTTTAATTACTTTACTTACATTTACAAGAGGATTATACCCTACCCACCCACACACCACGACCCATACACTTTAAATATAACGGACAGCAAGTAGAGTACAACAGTCGTACTCTTGGTAAGATATATTGCTTCACGAAAACAACTGCCAGGCCGAATATGAAAACCTATTGAATAATAGAGGACCGGAAATAATGTGTTTGCGATATTTTGAAAGAGCAATGTAATAACCTAACCACTTTATTTCAACACAATTTAATTACTGACCGTCGTGGTCAGATATGAGGTTATGCAAATAAAATATATTGTGCATTCGTCATGAACGTCGCAGCTTCTTCGTTTAATAATATATTACTGTCCGAAAATGATTGTTTTGCGTTATTTTGAAAACATTTAATGCATATCCGAAAATAACGTGTTTGTGTTATTTTGAAAGAACAGTGTAATAACCATAAAACGTTATATATGTTATATAAATGAAACATATTCACTGCCCATGGTTGCTTTGAAAAGAGGAAATGCAATCAAAATAACTTGTGCATGCGTTACAGCCGTTTCGCTTAAGAATATATTACTATCCGAAACTATTTTTTTTTCGTTATTTTAAAAGAACACTGTAATAAACCAAGCAAGTTATTTCAATAAAACTTAATCACTGTCTGTCGTGGTAAAAAGGTGAATTCGTCGCAACCTATTGTTCGTTTCAGATATAACTATACGAAAATAACTGTCCGGCCGAATATGAAAGCCTATTTAATAATCGATTAATTAACGTGTTTGTGCTATTTTGAAAAACTATAATAACCTAAACACGTTATTTCAAAGATTTTAATATCAGTCATATTCAATACACGTTTAATAATAGTTTAATATGCATATATAACCATGATAACGTGTTTGTGTTACTGTAATAATCTAAATACGTTATTTCATCAAAACTTAATAACTAACCGTCGTGGTCTCAGACGAGAGGTAATTCAAATAAAATGCATTATTCATTCGCCATGTTCGTTAAAGCCTCCTCATTTAATTATAGATTACTATCACTGTATATTCTGTGCTAACTGGGCAGGCCGCTACCACGAGGCAATCTGGATTGTACAAGAGATACAATGGTTACTGCATCTATGTATATGTAACTTTTGTACTATCGTTACCTCCCCCCCCCCCCCCCACCCCCACTATACAAAATATAATAGATGATATACGTAGATGCTGTAACCATTGTACAATAGTTACATATACATAGATGAAGAAACGATTGTAAAAGAGGTACATATACATATATGAAGTAACGATTGTACATGTGAACGTGTTTGTGTTAATTTAAAAGAACACTGTAATAACCTAAACACGTTATTTCAACAAAACTTAATGACTGACCGTCATGGTCAGACAAGACATGCAAGAGGTAATGGAAATAAAAGATATTGTGCATTCGTCATGTTCATCACCATGATCTGATGATCACAGCCTTTTCGTTTAATAATATATTACTGTCCGAAAATGACTGCTTTACGTTATTTTGAAACATATATTACCGGAAAGAATATACTAAAAGAGTAAATGTAATCAAAATAGCTGTGCATTCGTCACAGCCGTTACGCTTAAGACTGTAATGAATGAATAGTGTTTTACGGCACGTCGACATATAATTCGGTGTAAATCAACAAATGCCCGTCAAAGAATGTATTACTATCCGAAAATAACTTTTGTGCGTTATTTTGAAAGAACGCAATAATAAACTAAACAAGTTGTTTCAACAAAACATCGAGGTAAAAAAAAAGTGAATTCGTCACAGCCTGTTGTTCTTTTAAGAATATATTACTATGCGAAAATAACTGCCGGGCCGACTATGAAAACCTCTTTAATAACGAATTACCGGAAAATAACTTGTTTGCGTTATTTTGAAAGAACACTGTAATAACATAAACACGTTATTTCAAAGATGTTGATATTAATCATATATAACACATGTTTAATAATAGTATAATATGCGAAAATAACCATGGTTACCAAGTTTCTATGTATATATGTAAATCACCAAATGCCCGTCAAAGAATACTTTACTATCCGAAAATAACTTGTTTGCGTTATTTTGAATGCTGTAATAAACTAAACAAGTTATTTCAACAAAACATCGTGGTAAAAAAAATGAATTCGTCACAGCCTGTTGTTCTTTCAAGAATACATTACTATGCGAAAATATCTGCCTGGCCGACTATGAAAACCTATTTAATAACAGGTTACCGGAAAATAACTTGTTTGCGTCATTTTGAAAGAACACTGTAATAACCTAAACACGTTATTTCAAAGATTTTGATATGAATCATATTTAACACATGCTTAATAATAGTATAATATGCGTATATAATCATGGTTACCAAGTTTCTATGTATATATGTAAACCAACAAATGCCCGTCAAAGAATGTTTTACTATCCGAAAATAACTTGTTTGCGTTATTTTGAAGGCAGTAATAAACTAAACAAGTTATTTCAACAAAACATCGTGGTAAAACAAATAGTGAATTCGTCACAGCCTGTTGTTCTTTTAAGAATATATTACTATGCGTAAAAAACTGCCGGTCCGACTATGAAATCCTATTTAATAACAGATTACCGGAAAATAACATGTTTCCGTTATTTTGAAAGAACACTAATGACCTAAACACGTTATTTCAAAGATTTTGATATGAATCATATTTAACACATGTTTAATAATAGTATAATATGCGTAAATAACCATGGTTACCAAGTTTCTATGTATATATGGAAATCAACAAATACCCGTCAAAGAATGTTGTAATATCCGAAAATAACTTGTTTGCGTTATTTCTAACGCAGTAATAAACTAAAAAAGTTATTTCAACAAAACATCGTGGTAAAAAAAAGTGAATTCGTCACAGCCTGTTGTTCTTTTGAGAATATATTACTATCCGAAAATAACTGCCGGGCCGACTATGAAAACCTCTTTAATAACAGATTACCGGAAAATAACTTGTTTGCGTTATATTGAAAGAACACTGTTATAACATAAACAAGTTATTTCAAAGATTTTGATATGAATCATATTTAACACATGTTAAATTATAGTATATTATGCGTAAATAACCATGGTTACCAAGTTTCTATGTATATATGTAAATCAACAAATGCCCGTCAACGAATGTTTTAATATCCGAAAATAACTTGTTTGCGTTATTTTGAAGGCAGTAATAAACTAAACAAGTTATTTCAACAAAACATCGTGGTAAAACAAATAGTGAATTCGTCACAGCCTGTTGTTCTTTTAAGAATATATTACTATGCGTAAAAAACTGCCGGTCCGACTATGAAATCCTATTTAATAACAGATTACCGGAAAATAACATGTTTCCGTTATTTTGAAAGAACACTAATGACCTAAACACGTTATTTCAAAGATTTTGATATGAATCATATTTAACACATGCTTAATAATAGTATAATATGCGTATATAATCATGGTTACCAAGTTTCTATGTATATATGTAAACCAACAAATGCCCGTCAAAGAATGTTTTACTATCCGAAAATAACTTGTTTGCGTTATTTTGAAGGCAGTAATAAACTAAACAAGTTATTTCAACAAAACATCGTGGTAAAACAAATAGTGAATTCGTCACAGCCTGTTGTTCTTTTAAGAATATATTACTATGCGTAAAAAACTGCCGGTCCGACTATGAAATCCTATTTAATAACAGATTACCGGAAAATAACATGTTTCCGTTATTTTGAAAGAACACTAATGACCTAAACACGTTATTTCAAAGATTTTGATATGAATCATATTTAACACATGTTTAATAATAGTATAATATGCGTAAATAACCATGGTTACCAAGTTTCTATGTATATATGGAAATCAACAAATACCCGTCAAAGAATGTTGTAATATCCGAAAATAACTTGTTTGCGTTATTTCTAACGCAGTAATAAACTAAAAAAGTTATTTCAACAAAACATCGTGGTAAAAAAAAGTGAATTCGTCACAGCCTGTTGTTCTTTTGAGAATATATTACTATCCGAAAATAACTGCCGGGCCGACTATGAAAACCTCTTTAATAACAGATTACCGGAAAATAACTTGTTTGCGTTATATTGAAAGAACACTGTTATAACATAAACAAGTTATTTCAAAGATTTTGATATGAATCATATTTAACACATGTTAAATTATAGTATATTATGCGTAAATAACCATGGTTACCAAGTTTCTATGTATATATGTAAATCAACAAATGCCCGTCAACGAATGTTTTAATATCCGAAAATAACTTGTTTGCGTTATTTTGAACGCAGTAATAAACTAAACAATTTATTTCAACAAAACATCGCGGTAAAAAAAGTGAATTCGTCACTGCCTGTTGTTCTTTAAAGAATATATTACTATGCGAAAATAACTGCCTGACCGACTATGAAAACCTATTTAAAAACAGATTACCCGAAAATAACTTGTTTGCGTTATTTTGAAAGAACACTGTAATAACCTTAACACGTTATTTCAAAGATTTTGATGTTAATCATATTTAACAAATGTTTAATAATAGTATAATATGCGTAAATAACCATGGTTAACAAGTTTCTATGTATATATGTAAATCAACAAATGCCCGTCAAAGAATGTTTTACTATCCGAAAATAACTTGTTTGAATTATTTTGAACGCAGTAATAAACTAAACAAATTATTTCAACAAAACATCGTGGAAAAAAAAGTGAATTCGTCACAGCCTGTTGTTCTTTTAAGAATATATTACTATGCGAAAATAACTGCCGGGCCGTCTATGAAAACCTCTTTAATAACAGATACCGGAAAATAACTTGTTTGCGTTATTTTGAAAGAACACTGTAATAACATAAACACGTTATTTCAAAGATTTTGATATGAATCATATTTAACAAATGTTTAATAATAGTATAATATGCGTAAATAACCATGGTTAGCAAGTTTCTATGTGTATATGTAAATCAACAAATGCCCGTCAAAGAATGTTTTACTATCCGAAAATAACTTGTTTGAGTTATTTTGACCGCAGTAATAAACTAAACAAGTTATTTTAACAAAACATCGTGGTAAAAAAAGGTGAATTCGTCACAGCCTGTTGTTCTTTTAAGAATATATTACTATGCGAAAATAACTGCCGGGCCGACTATGAAAACCTATTTAATAACAGATTACCGGAAAATAACTTGTTTGCGTTATTTTGAAAGAGCACTGTAATAACATAAACACGTTATTTCAAAGAGTTTGCTATGAATCATATTTAACACAAGTTTAATAGTAGTTTATTATGCGTAAATAACCATGACAACGCGTTTGTGTTCATTTAAAAGAACACTGTAATAACCTAAACACGTTATTTCAAAGATTTTGCTTTGAATCATATTTAACACAAGTTTAATAATAGTTTATTATGCGTAAATAACCATGACAACGTGTTTGTGTTCATTTAAAAGAACACTGTAATAACCTAAACACGTTATTTCAACACAATTTAATTACTGACCGTCGTGGTCAGACAACAGGTAATGCAAATAAAATATATGGTGCATTCGTCATGTTAGTCACAGCTTCTTCGTTTAATAATATATGACTGTCCGAACATAACTGCTTTGCATTATTTTGAAAGAATTTACTGTATATCCGAAAATAACATGTTTGTGTTATTTTGAAAGAACAGTATAACATGTATAATAACCCTAACACGTTATACATGTTATATAAACGAATCATATTCACTGCCCATCGTGGTTAGAATAGAGGAAATGAAAACTTATGCATTCTCCACAGCCGTTTCGTTTAAGAATATTTTACTATCGGAAAAAAATTGTTTGCGTGATTATGAAAGAACGCTGTAATAACCTAATAATAGATTACCGGAAAATAACGTGTTTGTGTTATTTTTACCCTAAGTGTAAGTATAATCACGGTAATATAAGTATAAACTGATAAACAGGATAAAAATTACTTAATTACACTCATCAACTGTTTCATGCCTTATTCATGTTAGGTTTAGGAACAGTTTGCAAATCGTTATAGTGTCTTACACAGTAAAATCAGAGATGATAGATGTCGTCTCGAATAATCAGGATAATACCCGCGATGTTATCATACTTACTTCTGTTTGCGTTTCTTAAAAAAAAGTAAAATAGACAGATAGAGGACGTGTGTTTAATATCATAATATTGTGATTTATGATGCAAGTTATTTTAAAACTGTCATAATAAAACCACATTTTAGGTTTATACTAATTAACGTATATAAAATCAAAGAGTATTTGTGATGTCGTTTGCATTTAAGATTACGTTTGCCTTCTTGTTTGTCTGTTTGCGTGTTTGATTCAGTGTTTTGTGGTTGAATGTCCTCCTTGAATGCTACATTCCCTGTCTGATCTTTATATATTTCTTTACCAGTACACTAATGTACACTATATATACAATATATAGCGACTGGCTCTCTCTATGTATTTAAACTGTCTACGACCAACATGTATAATACGGATATAAACTGCAGAAAACGAAAATCACCAGGGTGAGAAAAAAGAAACGTGGATAATGTACAAACTGTGTATGTCGCTACCACGAGACAATTACATTTCATACCAACCCCCGTCACACATTTCAATTTGCATGCAAATTATTATTGAATTCAAATTAAGGGGAATAAGCGAGTAAGGAATTTTGATTAAGTCCATCGCTCTTAAAAGAGTTACACCCCTTTCAAAATGTATAGCAAACCATAAGGAAACCAAAATAACGTATTCCCGTTATTTTCAAATTATGATCAAAGGGAGACAACAGTTGTTTCTTTACGAAAATAACGCATTTAAGTTATTACGAAAATAACGTGTATACGTGACACCCCTGACTGTATTTATTTATTTATTTATTTATTTATTTATTTATTTATTTATATATTTATATATTTATTAATTAATTAATTAATTAATTAATTAATTGATTGATTGATTGATTGATTGATTGATTGATTGATTGATTGATTGATTGATTGATTGATTGATTGATTGATTGATTGATTGATTGATTGATTGATTGATTGATTGATTTGTTCGTTCGTTCGTTCGTTCGTTCGTTCGTATGTTCGTTCGTTCGTTCGTTCGTTCGTTCGTTCGTTCGTTCGTTCGTTCGTTCGTTCGTTCGTTCGTTCATAAGTTTATTCACTCATTCATATATTCATTCGTTTGTTTGTTTTTTATTTGATCGTTCGTTCGTACGTACGTTCATTCGGTCGTTCGTTCGTTCGTTCGTGTTTGATATATGTATGCTATCAAAACTTATTTTGCTAATGTCCTTGTCTTGCACACACATATACTTTTCATTTCTTTTGGTAACTTTACACTGAATCATAGGGTCACATCACACCAAACGTTTCCTTAATATTCATTAATAAATAGCTATATTTTACGGAATTACGTTTAACTATAACAGTTTCCGCAGAATATGGCCACAGTGGTTCATATTGCCAACCTTTAACTTCTAACGACATATGTTTTCATTTTAAGTTATCCTAACTCGTTCAGCATAGTTTGCATAATTTATTTAAAAAAAACACACAAATCTCTAGTTTTCATACATTTTTCTTCTTCCCAACGACCCACATTTCTTTTATGTGGTCCTTCAAACTACAACTTAGTTTAAAGCATTGATATATGTAGATTAAGCACCAACACGTTGAAAAGAAGACAATGTTTGGTAGGGAGAGATTTCATTTAAAATATTAAACTCAAGAAGTTTTGTAGTTTTAGCGATAATGTAACCTCGGTCTATCTAAGTCAAAATTTTCTAATGTGGTGGTATTCGCGCCAGAAGATATCGTATTTATATTCCAATTATATCATATGTGTAAGTTAATCACGAATAGTGTGCATATCCCCAAATATTACAATGAGTATACCGTGTTGGCTCTTGACAGTTTAGCATATTCTTGACGTTAACGTTAACTAGCATACTCGTCGTTCAACAGACAGAAATGTTACAATAAAAAAGACAGCTGTTCCGTTAGGACTAGTGAGCAGACATCCCACGTATGGTATTTATTTTTTAAAAACGCATGACAATTTCCCCATATTTAAGCCAACTATGGGGAAAATGACATTTCTTACGGTTCTAATAAAATTGTAAAAACAATAGCCATACATGCTGTGTCTTTCATAGATACCAGTACTTTTTATTAAAATTGCGACAAAAGGTAAATATATCATGAAATATAACATCAAAAACAAAATCATTACTGCGATCCTAATTCTAATGTTATTTACGTATATTAAGCGTTTCGCAAATGCAGTGCTTAACGGCTCATCCACGCAGTACCGGTTAGTTAGAGCCGCTCCAGACAGGGTTATAATATATAGGCATGTGTGAATTCTTGCTAATGGATAGTAACATTCTTATTGCTATCTGACGAACGAGCCTGGGGACGTGTGTTGCTTAAGAACATTCCAACGAAACTTGATTCGCATGTGAAGCTTGAACCAGGGACCGCCAATACCGCACCCATATAACATATCAGATATTTATTAAAGGTATCAACAATTAGTTTTCGTTATCAGTTTGCATTCCTTATCAACTGGCACTCCTTATCAATTGACTCTATAAAATATCATGTTCAATTTTGAATTTTCATTAATAAAATCGTAAAATAGAAGCCTTCAGCTTTGACTTCAGGATGTCTCGTTTCTGTTATAATCTTGAACGTTTATTTATCCCAACTGCATGCATTAAATAAACGTTTTAACTGTATTATAGTCGCCATGAAAACTACCAGGAAAATAAAAAAAATATGTTTCACACTTTAAAAGAGTGACTTCAAAACCACGTTATTAACGTGAACGTTATCAGAGGTATTTACAATAGTTAGCACCCCAAACTGGCATTAATATAAAGATATTAAATTTACCTTTAATGTGTCACACCGCTACATAAATTGTATTATCTTATATGAATTAAAAACTTACAAATATATCATGGTAAATCTTCATTTTCACCTATAGGTCTTGGCCCGATCCCGAAATTAGATCAATCGGTATCACCCAAGGTGGCAAATTCTTATTATAATTTTTGATACTGGTGATATCCCTCGATACAATTAACTCTGATAGACTTCTAGTTTACGCAGCTTATGTCATGAAAGATGCAAATATTTAGAGCCACTTCATTTTTTTTCAAATATCCAATTTTGATACCACCATTTTGAGTATAGTGATGCATTACACATTTTATTTTGAAATTCGACATATTTGTTATAATAAAATGTGTTTTACTATCATTGTTGAACAAATTTATTTTGATAATTAATGTATAAGGTCAAACGTAAAGGGAAAAACACATCTTTTTTAAATTATAGTACTTCTTTCATGCCTGTTATTGTTAAAAAAACGTCATCATGGCAATATCTCTATACTAGTATTAACCCGGGACTAGAGGGCGTGAGCGGTAGCTAGCATATTTCACTACCACTCATGAACAGTCTCAATCAAACCGAGACTGCAATATTTCGTATGTGTCGTGCTCGGCCGTTTCCAAAGGTCCATTATCATACTCTTTTTTTAATA
>JAWPHD010017301.1:0-45255 GCA_037043455.1 Cyrtodaria siliqua | reverse complement strand
CTAATTTGTGTTCAAGTATAACTAATATGAAGTCCTTTCTTGTTCTGTTGTAGCTGTACAAAGTTAAACAGTTAAATGTTCATACGCCATTATCAATTATCCAGTGCATTGACAGTTTTTGATTATTCAAAATTAGACAGGACTAATTTCTTAGGAGAAACGTTTCAGTACTTGTATTTGTCACAAGTGCAACAAAATGATAAAACAAGCGTATTTTTAGGCACTTATACAGCATAAAATTCTTTATAAATAAAGCCTTAAAATTTGCAATATAATCCAAGAATGTCTTAAATGGTTTTAATAAATCGTTTCATCAATAACTAACACTTATTGGACAATGAAAAAAAACGTTCATAAGTACTTACAGAAATTTTAGAGTAAAATCATGATTTTTTTTTATGGAAATGTATTAAAATAAACACTTACCAGATCCAAATTGAAAAAAAACATAATGCCATGTCGTTTTTTCTATGTAGGAACAACATTAAAAATACCACATTGACTGTTAAAAAATGCACAAACTGTTCATAAAAAGTACATTTTACACGTTGTGTTAAGTTTTATATATAACCTCTGTATATTCTTACAATTTGGGAGTCCCTATGTTGAAGTAAGATAGAAATTAGATGACATTACAAGATTTAAAATTGCCCACCCATGTCACACTTTTGCCTGCATTATTTTTAAATCACACCACATGAAATACAACCTGGAACGATTTGATTGGTTGAGTTAAACATGTAACACCCACTACGCAAGTTTATTAACTGAATCTATTTTAGCTCAACTGATCAGAGATCAGCAGAGCTTATGCCGTGGTGCGGCGTCCAGGCATCCGTCCGTCTGTCCGTAAACTTTTATTGTAGCGAGAACATCCCTCTGAAACTACTGATGGATATTCACGAAACTTTACAAGAAATTTTGCCATAAAGTCTAGTTGATCCTAGCAAAATTCATGTTGATGTGAAATCCAAGTTGGCTGCCAAAGCTAAAAATAGAGTTTTAAAATACAAGTTTGTAGCGACTACTTCTTGAAAACTATAAGTGATATTGATATGGGATACGTTTTCTAAAATGATCAGCAATGACATGATGTTGATCCTTGTCAAAAATCGTTTTGACTCAACGGTAACATGGCCTGCAGCGGCCATCTTTGTTTACATAGAGTTATATTGTAAAAAACTTGTAGCGACTACTTCTCTGAAACTACTTGGCGGATTGTCATGAAACTTTACAGGAATTGTTGCTCTTGATGTCTAATTGATCCTAGCAAAATTTCAGATCCTCCAGAAATTCCAAGATGGCCGTCACAGCTAAAAATAGGTTTTTAAAAAATAAGTTTGTAGCGACTACTATCTTGAAAACTATAAGGATATTGATAAGGGGACTTTTTCTAAAAGGATCAGCATGGACATGATGTTGATCTTGTGGAAAATTATTTTGATTCAGCGTAAAATAGGGCTGCCAGTGGCCATCTTTGGTTACATAGAGTTATATTAGTAAAAACTTGTAGCGACTACTTCTCTGAAACTACTGGACGGATGTTCATGAAACTTCACAGAAAATGTTGCTCTTGATGTCTAGTTGATCCTAGAAAAAAATTTCAGGTCGGGCCGGAAATTCAAGATGCCACCACAGCTAAAAATAGATATAAAATAAATAAGTTGTAGCGGACTACTTCTTCAAACTATAAGAGATATTGATATGGGACTTTTTCTAAATGATCAGTATGACTGATGTTGTCCTTGTCGAAAATCGTTTTGATTTGACGGTAACATGGCTTGCCAGTGGCCCATCCTTTGTTTACACATAGAGTTATATAATGAAAACTTGTAGCGACCTACTTTTCTGAAACTATTCGACGGATTTCCATGAAACTTCACAGGAATGTTGCTCTTGGATGTTCTAATTGATCCTAGGCCAAAATTTCAGATCGCTGAAAACAAGATGGCTGCCATGTTAAAATAGATTTTCAAAATACAAGTTTGTAGCGACTACTTTCTTGAAAACTATAAGTGATTATTGATATGGACTTTTTCTGAAAAGGTCAGTATGACATGATGTTGATCCTTGTCAAAAATTATTTTGATTTGACTTAAACATGGCCGCCCAGCGGCCATCTTTGTTAACATAGGGTTATATAATGAAAACTTGAAGCGACTACTCTTCTGAAACTACTTGACGGATTTCATAAAACTTCACAGGAATGCTGATCTAGCTATTAAAACCGATCACTAGAGCTTCAAGGTCAATGACCTCTTGTTTATTCAAGCAACAGTCTGGTAAAGATGGAAAATAAAAAATATAACAATATTTATAAAACGAAACATAGCACTTTTCACTCAGAAAGGAACCAGACTGACAAAACTTCTGCTGTTTCTGCTCCAGATTGTACTTTTTTATTGATTTAAAATGTCATTGATATAAAAAGCGCTTGACATATAGTTTGTTAAAGATTAGCTTAAAAAATTAAGGAGTTAACAAAGTAAATAATTTATCATTTCAAACTAAATTATAGAATTTTAAATGATTCAGGTGCCATTATAAACTCTGCTGTTTCTTTTCTGATTTGTCTAGTTTTCATGCTGTCAAAGCTTTTAATTTCCTTTGCATCGGTTGAAATTACTTAATATTATTCTGACATATTTGAAACTAGTGGTAAATAGTCCGCTTCTCTATCTACCCATGACCATTACTCTGAACCTAAGTAGGACCAATCTACACATATATCCATGGCCATTACTCTGTAACCTAGTAAAGGACCAGTAAAGATTGGTCAAGCTGAGACGGAAAATCAAGAAAACAAAACAAAATATAGCATTTTCAATAGATCAAGAAGAATAACTGGATGGTTACTAATCCGATCTGGCAGATTTTTTATCTGTCCAATTATTGTGATACTAAGACATGACAGAGTTGGTAAAAAAAGCAAAATATGGCAAAACTCATGTGTTGAAATAAGATCCTAGCAGAGTTTTGAAAAGTTTGCCAGTAGAGCTAAAATGTACTGTGTGCTTTAAAGAGCAATATGTCCATAGAAAGAGAAATTGAGTATGTAAGATGTTTCGTCCATGTCACATGAACCGTTTCGCTGACCCTAAATTCTGAAGTTATTGCGTATACATTGATGGCATAAGTCATTGATGCTAACTATGAGAAGACCAGGAGATATTGAATTAATAGTACCACACACTTTGAAAAATATGGGGAATATCATATTCCTAGAAAGGGATTTTGTATTGTATATTTTGATTTGACATGTTTAACGCCGACATATTTTTATGAAAGAAATTCAGAGCCAGAGCTAGGGAGGATACTTGTTAGCCAATTTCCTGATTCATCAGCAAGGTTGAAGGGTTTGTTGGTAATATATTCGTAATTATGAAAAAATGTATTGTGTCTTTCTATAAATGAGATTATCAAAAATAAAATATACCAATGCAAAACAATTTAGTGTTGCAGTTTAGGTGTATTTCGGTCAACAACGGCTTTTAAGACGACAATCTCTGAAACACCATTGTATTAATCATTTTTAGCACGACGGCCGAAGCCAGCAGAGCTTATGGGATGGTGTTGGTTTGGGTCCGTCGTCCGTCGTCCCGTCCGTCTCGTCCGTCGTACGTCTCCGTGTCCGTTAGCTTTTGCCTTGTACACTCTAAGGCCTTCATTATTAATCAAAATCTTTTCGAAACTATGCCAGGATGTCTTTATATCAATAGAGAAGCTCGGACCAATTCGAAAATCAGCCAGACTGGAATAATTTCACCGGAGTTAGGCCCTTGTTTCGCTGAAAAATGCCATATAAGCCTGTGAACACTCTAGCACCTTCTTTAATATTTGATCTTTACCAAACTAGCACATATTGTTAATATCAATGAAAGCTTGACAAGTTCGAAAACCAGCCAAATCGATCAGTAACACCAGGAGTTGATGGCCCTTGTTTTTTTCTCAAAATTGCCCTATTTTCTGCCTTGTGAAAGTCTAGCATCTTCATTTATTATTTGATTGTACCAAACTTGCACAGATTGTTAATACCAACTACAGCATGACAAGTTCGAAAAACAGCTTGAAATGCGTTCAGTAACACAAGAGTTCTGCCCTTGTTTTTTCTGAAAAATGCCATTTTCTGCCTTGTGAACAATCTAGCAACCTTCATTTATTAATTTGATCCTTTACAAACTTTCACAGATTGTAAATATCAATGAAAGCTCGACAAGTTCGAAAACCAGCTAAATCGGATCAGTAACACCGGAGTTATTGCCCTTGTTTTTTTCAGAAAAATGCTATTTTTCTGCCTTGTGAACACTCTAGGGCCTTCAATATTAATCGGATCTTTACTTACTTTGCCAGTGTCTTTATATCAATAAAGCTCAAACAAGTTCGAAAATCGGAAGATTGAAATAATTTCACAGGAGTTGTGGCCCCTTGTTTTGCTGAAAATCCCATATTAAGCCTTGTGAACACTCAAGCACCTTCATTTATTAATTTGATCTTTATCAAACTATGCAATGATTGTTAATATCAATGAAAGCTCGGACCAAATTTGAAAACCAGCTAGATCGGACCATTAACAGTGAGTTATTGCCCTTGATTTAGTTAAAAATGCTATATTTTGCCCTAGTTAAGACGATATGGCTTCAATGTTCATACCGATCATTACCAATCTATATCGGATTGTTAATACAAGATTTACAGCTCGGACAAGTTCGAAAAAACCATTCATATCATACCAGTAACAGCGGAGTTATGGCCCTGATTTTAGTTCAAAATGCTATATTTTGCTTCGTTAAGACTATTTTTATCCGATCTTTACAAACTTATCAGATTGTTAATGTTGATACAAGCTCAGTCGAGTTCGAAAACCAGACAGATCGGACAGTAACAGCAGGAGTTATGGCCCTTGGTTTGTTAAAAATGCTATAATTTGCCTCGTCTTACAGATAGGGCCTTTATTTGCATCTGGATCTTTGCCAAACTTTACCAGATTTTATGACTTCCTTCTTTTTATATTATTATTTGAATTTTGTTTTTGAGTTTTTTTTTACATTTTTTTTTTTACATTTTTAATTTTTTTTCTCAAAAATGTTTTTTTGATTTTTTTAGCTCGGACTGATCAATGATCAGCAGAGCTTTATGCCGTGGTGCGGCGTCCGGCGTCCGTCTGTCCGTAAACTTTTTTTGTAGCGACTACTCCTCTTGAAAACTACTGAATGGATTTCATGAAACTTTACGGAAATGTTGCCCATGAAGTCTAGTTAGATCCTAGCAAAAATTTCATGTTGATGTGAAATCCAAGATGCCGCCAGATCTAAAAATAGGTTTTAAAAAACAAGTTGTAGCGACTAACTTCTTGAAAACTATAAGTGATATTGGTATGGACTTTTCTAAAATGATCAGCATGACATGATGTTGGTCCTTGTCGAAATCGTTTTGATTCGTACGTTAAACATGCAGCCATCTTTGTTTACATAGAGTTATATAAGAAACCCTTGTAGCGACTACTCCTCTGAAACTACTTGACAGATTTTCATGAAACTTCACAGGAATGTTGTCTTTATGTCTATTGATCCTAGCAAAATTTCAGGTCAGCCGGGAAATTCAAGATGGCCGCCACGGCTACAAATAGGTTTTTAAAAACAAGTTTGTAGCGACTACTTCTTTGAAAACTATAAGTGATATTGATATGGGACTTATTCTAAAATGATCAGCATGACATGATGTTGGTCCTTGTCAAAAATCATTTTGATTAGATGTTAAACATGGCTGTCAGCGGCCATCTTTGTTTACCAGAATTATATAATGAAACTTGTAGCGACTACCCCTCTGAAAACTACTTGACGGATTTTCATGAACTTCACAGGAATGTTGCTCTGATGTCTAATTGATCCTAGCAAAATATCAGGTCGGCCGGAAATTCAAGATGGGCCACCACGGCTAAAAATAATTTTTCAAAAACAAGTTTGTAGCGACTTCTTCCTGAAATCAAAATCAATCAGTAGTGCTTCAAGGTCATTGACTCTTGTTTGTATTACGCACGTGCGTATTGTGCGTATTGGGTGCTATGCCCTTGCAATTTGATTGAAGCCAATAGATTTTTTTTACCATTAAAACTTTGTTATATATTCCAGAAGAGAAAATGCTGAGCCATTACATTCCAGCAGAATTCCTGACATTTTGTCAGAATGAAAGCCCAAGGACAGATCATCCGCTCCTAGAAGTTAATATTACATTCTGGGGAGAAAAATTCTACAAGGAACTCAAATGGATCAACTTCTTCAAAAATTCAAGACCGATTTATGTACTTAATGAGAAAAAAGGAATGTATTGTTGCTGAGGAATAATTACAAAACAAGTTGTATTGTCGGCTATACACATGGCAACAGATAAGCAGCGTATTTGGGCCAATATCATATAACTAGAAGGGTGTTCCATGAAACACTTGTGTCGCCTGCCGTGTGCTTATTTCAGCAAGTACAATCTAACTGTAACTTTTGAAGACGGGCTGCAATCCTTCATGAATTATGAAGCAGTTTTTGTTTTAAGTTTATGAATAGGATCATAACTCTGCATTGGATAATGAAGAGGAACTATATAGTTTTATGATCATAGGTCAATATTTTGCCAAGTTACGAGCCAGGTTACGCTGCAGGTTAAAGTTTTATGAAAAGGGGAATAACTGTCAAAATGAAAGTTATTGGACATGTGTAACGATGTTTCTTGGAGTAAAATAAAAATACCTTATATTTCAAAACCAGTTGAGAAATAAATATTTTACAGCCAAAATGCTTTTTGATGGGGCTTTTCCTATGTAAATTCCTTGTTGTTGGAACAGCAGGAAATTAAAAAATCTCGCATAACTTCAGTCAGCCTTAATATTTATAAACATATACACTTTCAGTGTGTTATATTTACTGGCTGTATACCAGATACCGTCATTTTTATGTTGGTTTTTCAATAATCTAAATCAAATCCAGTCATCTCATAAATATTTTTGCCGGTAGAGAAGCTTACCCCTTTGCCGTAAATATTCTGTATTTACATTGTTTCTATTCTCGGTAACAAGTGTCACATGGCCGTTACTAAATATAGACTGAATTGGGTCGGTGGTCTGAACTGAATGTAGTAGTTACCGTCATCTTCCGTTTAAAACCGAATAACCCATATTTCGGATGATGAAAACTTGTGTAGTTATTAATTGAAACATAAATATACCATTGCCTTTGAATACACAAACAATACACAAACAAAAATTGTCAGAAAAAAGTTACATCTACAACTTAAAACGATTTTTCAACTGTACCCATCGAGTATAATTTAAAGGGAAATAACTGTTTGCAAATTTAAATTGATTGACGTGTACTCGTCTCCACTGGCTGAGAATGTTTAGCACATGCTTTTAGTTTTTTGGGCATGTGAAATTGATTCAATGGTTCGACGTGTTTTAAAAATAAATTTTCCTGCGCATTAGCGCGTGATTCCCCCAATTGTGTATTGTTTATTTTTTCCTCTCCAATCGTCTGATGATAGTGTGTAGTTACTTGTAAAGCGGGGTCGAAAAATAATCGCAATATTGAGTGTTTTATTGATAATGACAAAATCTGGTGAATGACGATAACTAGTACACAACCAGTATCCAACACATCAGACCCATTTTTGGATAAAAAATAAATATAAAATATTTTGGTCCCTATCAAAAATAACTTTTCCATGTAAAATGTTTATTTCTCATCCAATTTTGAAAAATAAGGTATTTTTAGTTACCACTAAAATGACTGTTTCACTGATCTACATCTTATTTAGGTACTAGTTGAATTTTGTCTAAACTGTCCAAAAAACTTTGGATGAAAAAAGCGCCGTGAACTATAGCTGAGATGTTTTTGTAACATTGCAGTTTTTCATTACTTAAATCGTGCCAAAATCATTCTCAGATGGGACTATTAATTACGCAATAAATTATTTTAAATGAACAAAGATTTTTAATGTTGTTTTTAAAAACACACCACATTCCCCTTAAATCGTCGATTTCATGGAGAACAATCTTCAAACGTGATAAAAAGAAGCTTACACTCGTTCATCAATACATACAACATGAAACCCGTCTATTATCATCATCAGATGTCTGAAGTTATAGTCCAACTCTATATCATTGCAATGTAAATATTAACAGATTGCAGAAAAAATTTAACTAATTTATTGCGGTTAATTTAGTCAACACCAGATTCTACTGTATTCAGTATATAATGTTCTTTTGTTTAAAAAAGAGACCCTTTCGCAAGGCATTCTGCTCCGTAGATACGGTGTCCATTTTCTTTCTCCCAGCCAATCTTTTTCTTTTAGCAGAGTCGAAACGATGGTTGCTGAAAGAAAATATGTTTAAATTGTATGAAATAAGGTGGTTAAGATACATACGATCAATGGGGTCTGAAAAATATTGTTTACTTCCGTATCGTACTAACATTCAATTGACGTGAATTTTATTATGACGTCAGCATAACATTACAGTACCTTTTGGCAGAATTTCTCGTTTATTTGAAAGTACAGAGATGATAAGCAAGCAAAATTGTTACGCGGCTTTCTGACGACTACATGCAGACGTCTACGTCGACTATTTGACTTCAGACTTAAGCCATGGATGCATAAAACATGGACGAGCTCAAGTCAAGCATGAAAAGTGATTCGAAACCTGCATAACTTCTCATTAAATGTCGCAAAGTCTTTTAAAGGCATTTGCTGTAGTTTTCCATGCGCAGCTTTTTTGGGCGACTCCGCTTCTAAAACTATTGGATGGATTTTCCTGAAAATTTACTGGAATGTTGCTTTTTATTTTATTTATTTTTTATTTATTTTTATTGTCTTTATTTAAATAAAGGCCTATTATTAGATACATAAAATAGGAAAAATATAGCATTTTGTAAAAATTCCAACAAAATTAAAAAATTTAAGCATAATGGTACGGTTCCAAAAAGCAATATTAAATCTCAATATGCATGGTGACCTATAAATTTAATTGAACATATTGTCTAAATATATGTTCAAATAAGTGCCTAGGAAGTTTGAACCAATTCTGTTATTAGGAACATAACAAAAAAGGAAAATATACCATTTCTATATAATTTCATACAAAACTTGGCCTTTTAGCATAGGGGTAGGGTTTCAAATTCTTTTTCTAAACAAGCATGGGGACCTATCATTTTTATTGCACATTTTGTTTTTATATATGTTAAATTATGTGAAAAAAAAAGGAAATTGTATCATTATGGGCTAATTTGTGCATAAATTGTGGTAATGGTCTCAACAGATTTTGTAAAAAAATATAGGTTTTACATAAAGATGAGCTTTAAATGTTATTGTAATTAAATGTTCTTTACTTAATACAATTTTAGCAGAATTGTGACCAATGAATAAATGATTAGACTTTAAAAATATCTTATTTAGCTATTTTATGGACTTGTTCAACTTTTTGGACAAATTGACATGACGGTGGCATTACAAATTATTTTTTAAAATTTTAACAAGCATGGTGACCTACCATTATTTTTGCCTTTTCTGTCTATATATATAACAGACTTACTGTACAAAAAGTTTAAAGAAAATCTGTTATGTAGAAAAATCTATAGAAAATGTCTTTAAAATGTAATCAAATCTGAATTTGGTAGATAAAATTAATACTGTCGGTTGTCCGAAACCCGTATAAGTATCAAGGGATTATGTCTATAAAAAGGACATTTATTAACTATACTTTGGAGTTCAGTTGTAAACAATAATTTCAGGAGCCTGAAGAGCGAGTGAAATTATTGTTTATAATTGAACGACAAATAGTGATATATTGTACGATAATTCATCGTAAACGGTGTTCTGATTCTATGCTAATACTCCTAAAATGCGAAAATAGTGCACGCATCTGAAATATTTCGCTGTGCTTTGCTTACTCTCTCCTAACGTTGCAAAAATTACAGTGATATATTGTTGAATATAAATGAGATGTTTTAAACTATTCACCGATAAAATACAGGTACGTATTTATTATTTTGATTCTAACACAACAATAACCCTATTGTTTACGCAATTGTGGGGGCACTATATATTATCTCGGAGGTCAAGGTAATCGGGCTGCTGTGTTTACAGGCTGTTCCATTGGGCGCCCCCATATGCAAAGTTATGCGCGGTACAATATGTTTAAATGCACTAGTAGTCACGTGACAAACAAGTCATTGCTTGCGCTGTATGACGTCAAACGTTTTCAGCTTGTTCAAGATGCTTATTAATGTTATATGTACTGATGCATATGATTGGTTTATATCCGGGGGGGTGCACGGTTTGGGAGCATGGCAAGTTTGGTGTAATTAACATTTCATTAAAATTACTGTTGAGATTGTCTTCGTGACACATATTTAGCAAGTGACGTCATGTAATTTGGCGCTTCCAAAGTATGAAATATACGTGGGGAATTAATGGAACAGCTGTATTTTATCATAGAATAACATACAGTTGTCTCTCTTCTTTGTGTATATGAAAGACTGCACAGGCTGTGTTAGAATAATATATAAACGATGAAGCGTCCAATTCCAAGGGACATAGCTGTCTGATACACAAATAGAAGAAGTATTATATACAAAATATTCGTTTATTTCCAGACGGGCTGATATATGTCTAAAATATACAATCTTACTTTGTTTAAAGTGGATATAAAAATGAGAATACATGTATATTTCACTTACAATGTTGTAATATTTGAGGGTAATGTCATTGTTCCTTCCTGGCAAATTCTACAAACCCCACAGTGGTTGTTTTCTTGGTCTTTTTTAATTCCACAGGATTATATACAGTCGATCTCTTTGTACAGTAAAAATGACCTCAGAAAAAGAAAATTCTACTTATTTACACTTTAATGTTGCATATTTAAAGGGAATGTAGCGCCACAGCCAAACCATCTTTATTATTGAGAGTTCTGAAATACTTGAATAAGGGTGAAAGAATTATCAAAATCGGATGATAAAGATATGATCATTTGAAGTTTCTGTTAAAACGGTTATGGAAGCGGCCATTTTGAGAGCTATGACATCACGGTTCTAAATGACCATATATGGAGTATTTATAAATATGAAAATTTGCTGATTTATAGGGAAAAAATGACAGCAAATGTATCAAAAATATGTAATACTTAATCATGTTAATGGCAATAATGATTTATATCACCAGTAAAAAAAAAGATTAATTTGCAGTGATTTTCTTCGTTTTAAATGATATTTATCAATATTCCATATATGGTAATATGGAACTATGACGTCATAGTTCTAAAAATGGCGGCTCCCATATTTGTTTTGGAACAACCTTTAAATGGTCATATCTTTTTTGTTTATCATCCGATTTTGATAATTCTTCCACCTTTTTCCAAGTTTTTCAGAACTCTCAGTAATAGAGTTTGTTTTGCTGTGGCGCTATATTCCCTTTAAGTCTAGGAACTTAGAAATATATTCTGAAGAACTTTCCCGCATGAAACATGTGATACCAGAAATAGAGGTTTGACTTGTCTATCATGTCTATGGTCAAATCGTTAATAGGCGGTGAACAGACGGACAGACTGATGGATACAGAAAATAATATGTCTCCTTCAGTTCATGGGCGAATAATAAGGGAGACATTAAAAGTAATTTATATAAGGTATAAGCTTTTCAAGACGTTGCAGACTAGTATTCATTTAATAAATTCACCCAAACTTACATTTATCATGAAAACAGCATTAAGATCTATCAAAATATGTACAAAAACATATCGGATAAAAAATGTTTTTAGCTGTAACTGCATTTCATCGTTATTAGAGTGCTGGTTTGTTCATGCTAATTGCACTTAACATTTCATATTTAAAGTTATTCATGTCAAAGATTGGTCTTATTAGAGTTTCCGATCGTGATCAATGTAAATATGTGATACTGCAGAGGAAAGAAGGGTATCTGTCTCAATGTAAGTATGTGATGCTGTGGAGGAAGGAAGGATATCTGTCTCAATGTAAGTATGTGATACTGCAGAGTGAAGGAAGGGTTTCTGTCTCAATGTAAGTATGTGATGCTGTGGAGGAAGGAAGGATATCTGTCTCAATGTAAGTATGTGATACTGCAGAGTGAAGAAAGGGTTTCTGTCTCAATGTAAGTATGTGATACTGCAGTGAAGGAAGGGTTTCTGTCTCAATGTAAATATGTGATACTGCAGAGAAGGAAGGGTTTCTGTCTCAATGTAAGTGTGTGATGCTGTGGAGGAAGAAAGAGTATCTGTCTCAATGTAAATATGTGATACTGCAGAGGTAGGAATGGTATCTGTCTCAATGTAAGTCTGTGATACTGCAGAGAATGACGGGTTTATGTCTCAATGTAAGTATGTGATACTGCAGAGGTAGGAATGGTATCTGTCTCAATGTAAGTATGTAATGCTGTGGAGGAAGGAAGGATATCTATCTCAATGTATGTGATATTGCAGAGGAAGGAAGGGTATCTGTCTCAATGTAAGTATGTGATACTGCAAAGACGGAAGGGTATCTGTCTCAATGTAAGTATGTGATGCTGTGGAGGAAGAAAGAGTATCTGTCTCAATGTAAATATGTGATACTGCAGAGGAAGGAATGGTATCTGTCTCAATGTATGTCTGTGATACTGCAGAGAAGGAAGGGTTTCTGTCTCAATGTAAGTATGTGATACTGCAGAGAAGGAAGGGTTTCTGTCTCACTGTAAATCGGTTAATGTCACAGGTCTTAACATTTAACGTATACCTTCATTCCAGTTCTAGTGTGTCTTATCAAGATTAGGTTAGATATAGTGGTTGTATACCTATGTTTATGTTATTATAGTATAATTGTTCCATCTATTCACCTTTCACACTTAACATACATTAACTTTCATATGCAAATCAGCCGAGTGATGGAACCAATCTATTAATCGCAAATCAGGTTTACAGCTGATACTTGATTTGAAGAAACACAATTGTTTTTCAGAATCTGGACAGTTTCCTTCAAGATATTTAATATATATATTTGCAGTTGTTACATTCTGTTTTACCTGTTGGCGAGAACCCGAAATAATATAACCCCAACATTACTGGGAGGAAGGAAGGATATCTGTCTCGATGTAAGTCTGTGATGCTGTGGAGGAAGGAAGAATATCTCTGTCTCAATGTAAGTCTGTGATACTGTGGAGGAAGAAAGGATATCTGTCTCAATGTAAGTTGGTGAGGCTGTTGTGGAAGGAAGGATGTCTGTCTCAATGTAAGTATGTGATGCTGTGGAGGAAGGAAGGATATCTCTGTCTCAATGTAAGTCTGTGATGATGTGGAGGAAGGAATGATATCTCTGTCTCAATGTAAGTCTGTGATGCTGTGGAGGAAGGAAGGATATCTCTGTCTCAATGTAAGTCTGGGATGCTGTGGAGGAAGGAAGGATATCTCTGTCTCAATATAAGTCTTTGATGCTGCGGTGGAAGGAAGGATATTTCTGTCTCAATGTAAGTTGGTGAGGCTGTTGTGGAAGGAAGGATGTCTGTCTCAATGTAAATATGCGATACTGCAGAGGAAGGAAGAGTATCTGTCTCAATGTAAGTCTGTGATGCTGTGGAGGAAGGAAGAGTATCTGTCAATGTAAGTATGTGATGCTGCAGAGGAAGAAAGGGAATCTGTCTTAATGTAAGTATGTGATACTGTGGAGGCAGGAAGGATATCTGTCTCAATGTAAGTATGTGATAATGTAATTATGTGATACTGTGGAGGAAGGAAGGGTATCTGTCTCAATGTAAGTATGTGATACTGCAGAGAAGGAAGGGTTTCTGTCTTAATGTAAGAATGTGATACTGCAGAGGAAGGAAGGATATCTGTCTCAATGTAAGTATGTGATACTGCAGAGGAAAGAAGGATATCTGTCTCAATGTATGTGATACTGCAGAGGAAAGAAGGATATCTATCTCAATGTATGTGATACTGCAGAGGAAAGAAGGATATCTATCTCAATGTATGTGATACTGCAGAGGAAAGAAGGATATCTGTCTCAATGTAAGTATGTGATACTGCAGAGGAAAGAAGGATATCTCTCTCAATGTAAATAGTTGATACTGCAGAGAAGGAAGGGTTTCTGTCCCAAGGTAAGTAATATGTGATGCTGTGGAGGAAGGAAGAGTATCTGTCTCAATGTAAGTAAGTGATGCTGTGGAGGAAGATAGAGTATTTGTCTCAATGTAAATATGTGATACTGCAGAGGAAGGAATGGTATCTGTCTCAATGTAAGTATGTGATACTGCAGAGGAAGGAAGGGTATCTGTCTCAATGTAAGTATGTGATGCTGTGGAGGAAGGAAGGATATCTATCGCAATGTATGTGATATTGCAGAGGAAGGAAGGGTATCTGTCTCAATGTAAGTATGTGATACTGCAGAGAAGGAAGGGTATCTGTCTCAATGTAAGTATGTGATGCTGTGGAGGAAGAAAGAGTATCTGTCTCAATGTAAATATGTGATACTGCAGAGGAAGGAATGGTATCTCTCAATGTATGTCTGTGATACTGCAGAGAAGGAAGGGTTTCTGTCTCAATGTAAGTATGTGATACTGAAGAGAAGGAAGGGTTTCTGTCTCACTGTAAATCGGTTAATGTCACAGGTCTTAACATTTAACGTATACCTTCATTCCAGTTCTAGTGTGTCTTATCTAGATTAGGTTAGATATAGTGATTGTATACCTATGTTTATGTTATTATAGTATAATTGTTCCATCTATTCACCTTTCACACTTAACATACATTAACTTTCATATGCAAAGCAGCCGAGTGATGGAACCAATCTATTAATCGCAAATCAGGTTTACAGCTGATACTTGATTTGAAGAAACAATTGTTTTTCAGAATCTGGACAGTTTCCTTCAAGATATTTAATATATATATTTGCAGTTGTAACATTCTGTTTTACCTGTTGGCGAGAACCCGAAATAATATAACCCCAACATTACTGGGAGGAAGGAAGGATATCTGTCTCAATGTAAGTCTGTGATGCTGTGGAGGAAGGAAGAATATCTCTGTCTCAATGTAAGTCTGTGATACTGTGGAGGAAGAAAGGATATCTGTCTCAATGTAAGTTGGTGAGGCTGTTGTGGAAGGAAGGGTATCTGTCTCAATGTAAGTATGTGATACTGCAGAGAAGGAAGGGTTTCTGTCTTAATGTAAGTATGTGATACTGTAGAGGAAGGAAGGATATCTGTCTCAATGTAAGTATGTGATACTGCAGAGGAAAGAAGGATATCTGTTTCAATGTAAGTATGTGATACTGCAGAGGAAAGAAGGATATCTGTCTCAATGTATGTGATACTGCAGAGGAAAGAAGGATATCTATCTCAATGTATGTGATACTGCAGAGGAAAGAAGGATATCTATCTCAATGTATGTGATACTGCAGAGGAAAGAAGGATATCTGTCTCAATGTAAGTATGTGATACTGCAGAGGAAAGAAGGATATCTCTCTCAATGTAAATAGTTGATACTGCAGAGAAGGAAGGGTTTCTGTCCCAAGGTAAGTAATATGTGATGCTGTGGAGGAAGGAAGAGTATCTGTCTCAATGTAAGTAAGTGATGCTGTGGAGGAAGAAAGAGTATTTGTCTCAATGTAAATATGTGATACTGCAGAGGAAGGAATGGTATCTGTCTCAATGTAAGTATGTGATACTGCAGAGGAAGGAAGGGTATCTGTCTCAATGTAAGTATGTGATGCTGTGGAGGAAGGAAGGATATCTATCGCAATGTATGTGATATTGCAGAGGAAGGAAGGGTATCTGTCTCAATGTAAGTATGTGATACTGCAGAGAAGGAAGGGTATCTGTCTCAATGTAAGTATGTGATGCTGTGGAGGAAGAAAGAGTATCTGTCTCAATGTAAATATGTGATACTGCAGAGGAAGGAATGGTATCTCTCAATGTATGTCTGTGATACTGCAGAGAAGGAAGGGTTTCTGTCTCAATGTAAGTATGTGATACTGCAGAGAAGGAAGGGTTTCTGTCTCACTGTAAATCGGTTAATGTCACAGGTCTTAACATTTAACGTATACCTTCATTCCAGTTCTAGTGTGTCTTATCTAGATTAGGTTAGATATAGTGATTGTATACCTATGTTTATGTTATTATAGTATAATTGTTCCATCTATTCACCTTTCACACTTAGCATACATTAACTTTCATATGCAAAGCAGCCGAGTGATGGAACCAATCTATTAATCGCAAATCAGGTTTACAGCTGATACTTGATTTGAAGAAACACAATTGTTTTTCAGAATCTGGACAGTTTCCTTCAAGATATTTAATATATATATTTGCAGTTGTTACATTCTGTTTTACCTGTTGGCGAGAACCCGAAATAATATAACCCCGACATTACTGGGAGAACGGAAGGATATCTGTCTCAATGTAAGTCTGGGATGCTGTGGAGGAAGGAAGGATATCTCTGTCTCAATGTTAGTCTGTGATGCTGTGCAAGAAGGAAGAATATCTTCTTAGTGTAACTCTGATGCTGCAGATTAAGAAAATCTCTTTCCCAATGTAAGTCTGTGATGTTGTGGAGGACAGAAGGATATCTGTTTCAGTGTAAGTCCGTGTTACTTTGAGGAAGTAAGGATATCTCTCTCAATGTAATTTTGTGATGCTGTGGAGAAAGGAAGGATATCTGTTTCAATATAAGTCTTTGATGCTGTGGAGGAATGATATCTCTGTCTCAATGTAAGTCTGTTTAGGACAGAAGGATATCTGTTTCAATATGTCTGTGATGGTGTGGAGGAAGGAAGTATATCTGTCTCAGTGTATTTCTTTGTTACTTGAGGAAGGAAGGATATCTCTCTCAGTGTAAGTCTGTGATGCTGCAGAGAAAGGAAGGATGTCCTCCACTTTGAGAGTAACAAGTACCTAATGGTGAACAAACAGGAGAGACGCCATGCATGTGTCACTTTATGACTCTAGAAGTGAGACAACCTTTGGACAAGGTACTGAATTCATAAACATAGATTTGCTTTCTCTAGAGTTTTCATTTAGAAATACTTACGTGCTTGATCAATTAGAAACACTTGGTTTTCTCCATTGAGTGATAATAAACTGAAAACATGCTGTGGAATAAACTCACGTCACTTGTAGTTCGGGAGTGTTGTAAAGCCAAGACATAATATATTGTAACACTGATGTAATAAATAAAAAAATATGCAAATGAAAGACGAATCATCGCACAGTCTTCTCCGTTTAGCTTGATCTGCAATCAGAATTGCTTCAAAGGTTTGGACTGCTCGGTGGTATGGAGAGACCAGTTTAACTTGCATGTAAATAGTGTATATACGCAGCTACCTAATAATAAATTCATGTTATGTAATCTTTTTCCAGTTATGTGATAATTAGAATCACACATAGGTAAAATAGTCATGATAGTGGGGTAAACTTTTATAATGCAGGGCTCTGTTAAGGATAGTATAAAAAATCAATATTAACCCATAGCTCGCTAAGCACGATTATGCGTCCATTGTAAACCCAGATAAGCCTGCAAGTTACTTGCAGGGTGATCAGGGTTTACAATGTCTGGCTGCTGATCAGTCATTTCCCCAAAACACCCTTTGTCACATCACTGCACATTAATTGAATTGTCGTAATTCAAAGAAAGAGCAATCCATTATGTTTATGTAGCGTGTTAAGGGTTAAACTGGTGTAAGATCCTCTATCCTCGTCCTTATCTTTGAAATGCACATTATTATGTCTCCCCCCACAATGTGGAGGGGAGATGTATTGTTTAGGTTTTGTGCGTCTGTCTGCCCATCGTCTGTATGTCACAAATTTGTCCATACTAGTTCTCCTAATCCCCGGGCTGGATTTCAACGAAACTTAGTAGGAATGATCAGTATAAAGCCTTATTATGCATGTTGTCACCGTGTTCTGGTTGAATGATATTTGGCAGATTATGGCTCCTTAATATACAGAAACTGTGCGGACTGGTTCTCCTGAACCCCTGGCTGAATTACATCAATGTGTTCATGGTTAGCGGATGAGTAATGTTCATGTAAATTTATATATATAAACAGCTGCTATAGCATTACTTAATAGAGAAGCGTGCTATTTTACATAGAAACAAACTTAGCTGTTATTACACACAATATCCAAAGGCCCAGCTGAGAAGAAATGGTTAAACTTTTGCACAAAGACTAATGTGTTAATTTTTCTTGCAAACTTTAATAATTCAAAATTAATTTACAGGAACTGGTATTTAATGCAAGGATGGTAAGAGAGAGGCACCAGGGCAGTAGCACCTCCTGGAAGGATATGGCAGTCTTGACTCTTGGAGAAATGAACAAGCAGGTGATGTTATTTTTTTTGCATTTGCCGAATCTATTGGAGAAGGTTTCAATAATGCTACAACAAAAAAGAAATTGTGGTTCACTTTACCAGACCAACCCTACTTTTTCTCGCAAAGATGAACACTAAAAATAAGTATAAAAGTCGCACATGAAATGCAGCTTTCACACAACAACAAAATGGCAAACTTGTATGGCAATGTTAACAAGGAATGAATGCATATGTCGTCACAAACACAGAAGTTGCCTTTTTTATTTTACATATAAATCAAGTCAGTTTGGCGCAGTGTCACAGTCTTGTTAGCTCAACCTGGGATGATGAGTTGTCCACCGTTTGTCACTTGACCGAAACAGCTTTTCATTAACTTAATTGATATCGATGAAAGTGGGAAGAAAAGCGCAGGATGTGTAACAGTAGAATTTCAGAATGGGTTGTATTTAGTGAATCATAATATACCGTTTAAAAAACTGAAGCTTTACAAATGCAACAATGAAATGATATCATGGTTTTATTAGCTCTACTGGCCGAAGGCCAGCAGAGCTTATGGGATGACGAGTTGTCCGTCGTCCGTCCGTCCGTCCGTCCGACATCCGTCATTAACTTTTGTCTTGTTACCACCATAGGGCCTTCATTTTTCATTCGATCTTTACCAAACTTTAACAGGTTGTTAATATCAATGAAAGCTCGGACAAGTTCGAAAACCAGCCAGATCGGAATAATTTCACCGGAGTTATGGCCCTTGTTTTGCTGGAAAATGCCATATTAAGCCTTGTGAACACTCTAGCACCTTCATTTATTATTTGATCATTACCAAACTTGCACAGATTGTAAATATCAATGAAGGCTCGAACAAGTTTGAAAACCAGCCAAATCAGATCAGTAACACCGGAGTTGTTGCACTTATTTTTTCTGAAAAATGCTATTTTCTGCCTTGTGAACAATCTAGGGCCTTTAATATTAATCGGATCTTTACTTAACTTTGCCAGTGTCTTTATATCAATAAAAGCTTGAACAAGTTCGAAAACCGGCAAGGTCGAAATAATTTCAACGGAGTTTTGACCCTTGTTTTGCTGAAAAAAGCCATATTAAGCCTTGTGATCACTCTAGCACCTTCATTTATTATTTGATCTTTACCAAACTTGCAAGATTGTTAATATCAATGAAAGCTCGGACAAATTCAAAAACCAGCTAGATCGGACCATTAACAGCAGAGTTATTGCCCTTGATTTAGTTAAAAATGCTATATTTTGCCTCATTAAGACAATAGGGCCTTCATCTTTCATTCGATCTTTACCAAACTTTACCAGATTGTTTATATAAATGAAAGCTTGGACAATTTAGAAGACCAGCCAGATCGGACTAGTAACAGCAGAGTTATGGCCCTTGATTTAGTTAAAAATGCTACATTTTGTCTTGTTAATTCGATGGGGGCTTCATCTTTCATCTGATCTTTACAAAACTTTACCAGATTGTTTATATCAATGACAGTATCGAAAACCAGCCAGATCGGACCAGTAACGGATGAGTTATGTCCCTTGATTTAGTTAAAAATGCTATATTTTGCCTCGTTAAGATTATAGGGCCTTCATTTTTCATGCGATCTTTATGACACTTTACAAGATTGTTCATATCAATGAAAGCTCAGTCAAGTTCGAAAACCAGCCAGATCGGACCAGTAATAGTGGAGTTATGGCTCTTGATTTAGTTAAAAATTCTATATTTTGCCTCGTTAAGATTATAGGGCCTTCATTTTTCATGCGATCTTTATGACACTTTATGAGATTGTTCATATCAATGAAAGCTCGGTCAAGTTCGAAAACCAGCCAGATCGGACCAGTAATAGTGGAGTTATGGCCCTTGATTTTTCTGAAAGTTGCTGTTTTCTGCCTTGTGAACGCTCTAGCACTTTCATTTATTATTTGATCGTTACCAAACTTGCACAGATTGTTAATACCGATTATAGCTTGGACAAGTTCGAAAATTGGCTGAATTGGATCAGTAACACTGAGTTATGGCCCTTGTTTTTCTGAAAAATGGCATTTTCTGCCTTGTGAACACTCTAGCACCTTCATTTATTATTTGATCTTTACCAAACTTCCACATATTGTTAATATCAATGAAAACTCGAAAAAGTTTGAAAACCAGCTAAATCAGATCAGTAACACCGGAGTTGTGGCCCTTGTTTTTTCTGAAAAATGCTATTTTCTGCCTTGTGAACAATCTAGGGCCTTTAATATTAATCGGATCTTTACTTAACTTTGCCAGTGTCTTTATATCAATAAAAGCTTAAACAAGTTCGAAAACCGGCAAGGTCGAAATAATTTTAACGGAGTTTTGACCCTTGTTTTGCTGAAAAATGCCATATTAAGCCTTGTGATCACTCTAGCACCTTCATTTATTATTTGATCTTTACCAAACTTGCAAGATTGTTAATAACAATGAAAGCTCGGACAAATTCAAAAACCAGCTAGATCGGACCATTAACAGCAGAGTTATTGCCCTTGATTTAGTTAAAAATGCTATATTTTGCCTCATTAAGACAATAGGGCCTTCATCTTTCATTCGATCTTTACCAAACTTTACCAGATTGTTTATATAAATGAAAGCTTGGACAATTTAGAAGACCAGCCAGATCGGACTAGAAACAGCAGAGTTATGGCCATTGATTTAGTTAAAAATGCTACATTTTGCCTCGTTAATTCGATGGGGGCTTCATCTTTCATCTGATCTTTACAAAACTTTACCAGATTGTTTATATCAATGACAGTATCGAAAACCAGCCAGATCGGACCAGTAACGGATGAGTTATGTCCCTTGATTTAGTTAAAAATGCTATATTTTGCCTCGTTAAGATTATAGGGCCTTCATTTTTCATGCGATCTTTATGACACTTTACAAGATTGTTCATATCAATGAAAGCTCAGTCAAGTTCGAAAACCAGCCAGATCGGACCAGTAATAGTGGAGTTATGGCTCTTGATTTAGTTAAAAATTCTATATTTTGCCTCGTTAAGATTATAGGGCCTTCATTTTTCATGCGATCTTTATGACACTTTATGAGATTGTTCATATCAATGAAAGCTCGGTCAAGTTCGAAAACCAGCCAGATCGGACCAGTAATAGTGGAGTTATGGCCGTTGATTTAGTTAAAAATTCTATATTTTGCCTCGTTAAGACGATAGGGCCTTCATCTTTCATCCGATCTTTAAAAAACTTTACCAGATTGTTAATATCGATGAAAGCTTGGACGAGTTCGAAAACCATCCAGATTGGACCATTTACATCGAAGTCATGGCCCTTGATTTTCTTAAATATGCTATATCGTGGCCTCATTAAGACGAAAGGGCCTTCATTTAGCCGGATTTCATTGAAACTTTGCAGGGATGATCAGTACCAAGCCTAGTTGTATATAGTCACCGTGTTCCAGTTGAATGATTTTGGCAGAGTTATAGCCCTTTAAAGGTTTTAATACACAAACTTTGTTCTGACTAGTTCTCCTGAACCCCTGGCCGGATTAAACAAATTTTTTTAGGGATGATCGATTCTTTATCTAGTTGTGCACATCATCGCCATGTTCTGGTTGAATGATTTTTGGCGGAGTTAGGGCCCTTTAAAGGTTTTAATACACAAACTTTGTTCTGACTAGTTCTCCTGAACCTCTGGCCGGATTTAAACGAGCTTTTTAGGGATGATCAATTCCATGTCTAGTTTTGCAAATCATTGGCGTATTCCGGGTAAATGATTTTTTTTGGCCGAATTATGGCCCTTTAAAGGTTTTAATACACAAACTTTGTCTGATCTACTTCTCCTGAACCCCTAGCCAGATTTCAATGAAACTTTGCAGGGATGATCAGCACCAAGCCTAGTTGTGCATGTCATTGTCACGTTCTGGTTTACAGATATTTGGTAGAGTTATGGCCCTTTAAAGGATTTTGATACCACAATTTTTTTCCGGGCTACTCCTCCTGAACCCCTGGCTGGATATAGACGAAACTTGACAAGGATGATCAGTATCAGGCTTAGTTGTGCATATCATCGCCATATTTCGGTTGAATGATTTTTGGCAGAGTTGTGACCCTTTAAATGTTTTAATACACAAACTTTGTCCAGGTTAGTCTCTTCTGAACTCTTTGTCAGATTTCAGCGAATCTTGACGAGAATGACCAGTACTAAGCCTAGTTGCACCTGTCATTGCCATGTTCTGGTTGAATTATTTTTGAAAGACTTGTGGCCCCTTATACATAAACTTTATATTGAGCCAGTAGAGCGTCCACAGGCCCTCTTGGGCCTCTTGTTCATATTTTACAAACCGCAGTCAAGTTTTTACATTTTTAGCTCGACTGATCAGAGATCAGCAGAGCTTATGCCGTGGTGCGGCGTCCGTCCGTCCGAGTTTACAGGAGGGCCTTGTGTGTCTTTTTTTTGTGTATAAAGTATACTTGTGTGACTTTTTTTCCTTGTGTGACTGACACACAAGCAAGTATATATGCCTCTATGCGCAGGAAATAGCCTAATTCTTCATTTAAAGCAATAAAAAAGTGCAGTCACACAAGGGGAAGGGAGCTTGTGTGACTAAAATGTGTCCAAATGGTAAAAACGACACACAAAATGTAAATACAGTCACACAAGATACGAACGTACACACAAAAAGACGACACACAAGTTTTGAGTCACACAAAGCCTGATTTGTGTACGTCCGTCTGTCCGTTTGTCCGTAAACTTTTTTTTGTAGCGACTACTCCTCTGAAACTACTGAATGAATTTTCATGAAACTACAGAAATGCTGCCCATGAAGTCTAGTTGATCCTAGCAAAAATTCATGTTGATGTGAAATCCCAGATGGCAGCCAAATCTAAAAATAGGTTTTTATAAAACAAGTTTGTAGCGACTACTTCTTGAAAACTCTTAAGTGATATTGATATGGGACTTTTTCTAAAATTATCAGCATGACATGATGTTGGTCCTTGTCAAAAATCGTTTTGATTCGATGTTAAACATGGCTGTCAGCGGCCATCTTTGTTTACATGGAGTTATATAGTAAAAACTTATAGTGACTACTCCTCTGAAACTACTTGACGGATTTTCATGAAACTTTACAGGAATGTTGCTCTTAATGTCTAATTGATCCTAGCAAAATTTCAGATCGGCCAGAAATTCAAGATGGCCCCCACGGCTAAAAATATTTTTTCAAAAAACAAGTTTGTAGCGACTACTTCCTGAAATCAAAATCAATCAGTAGAGCTTCAAGGTCATTGACTTCTTGTTTATAAATGTTACCTATAGATTATTATCACTCTCACTTTTCCATATCACATCTGACATCGTCCCGAGAATTCCAATAGATTTTTATATTATTAATTAAATGCCGAGGTAGAAAGCAGTTCTGATTAATACGATATATATAATGTTTATTATGTTGCTTGATTTTTGATTTTGGACATAGTTTCGTTTTAAAAATGTGACATTGTCATATGCTTTGATATGTGTGCACAAAGTTGTCTAGAGCTAGTTGATAACTGTCATTTGTGCTGGTTTTTAGCTCGATCAGAGATCAGCAGAGCTTATGCCGTGGTGTGTCGTCCGTCTGTCCGTCTGTCTGTCCGTCTATCCGTAAACTTTTTTTTGTAGCGACTACTCCTCTGAAACTACTGAATGGATATTAATGAAACTTTACAGAAATGTTACCCATGAAGTCTAGTTGATCCTAGCAAAAATACATGTTGATGTGAAATCCAAGATGGCCGCCAAATCTAAAAATAGGTTTTTAAAAAACAAGTTTGTAGCGACTACTTCTTGAAAACTAAGTGATTTTGATATGGGACTTTTTCTAAAATGATCAGCATGCCATGATGTTAGTCCTTGTCGAAAATTGTTTTGATTCGACGTTAAACATGGCTGCCAGCGGCCATCTTTGTTTATATAGAGTTATATAGTAAAAACTTGTAGCGACTACTCCTCTGAAACTATTTGGTGGATTTTCATGAAACTTTACAGGAATGTTGCTCTGAATGTCTAATTGATCCTAGCAAAATTTCAGGTCGGCCGGAAATTCAAGATGGCCGCCACGGCTAAAAATATTTTTTCAAAATACAAGTTTGTAGCGACGACTTCTTGAAAACTATAAGTGATTGATATGGGACATTTTCTTAGATGTTCAGCATGACATGATGTTGGTCCTTGTCAAAAATCGTTTTAATTCGATGTTAAACATGGCTGTCAGCGGCCATCTTTGTTTACATAGAGATATATTATGAAAACTTATAGTGACTACTCCTCTGAAACTACTTGACGGATTTTCATGAAACTTCACAGGAATGTTGCTCTTGATGTCTTATTGATCCTAGCAAAATTTCAGGTCGGCCGGAAATTCAAGATGGCCGCCACGGCTAAAACTAATTTTCAAAAAAACGTTTGTAGCAACTACTTCCTGAAATCAAAATCAATCGGTAGAGCTTCAAGGTCATTGACCTCTTGTTAATGTTGTAAACACGTTAATAAGAGGGCCTCAAGGAAAATAGACTATGCCAATTGAGTCAACCTCTATAAATAATAAAATAATTTACTTTCTAATAGGTTAGTGTCTTTATTTAGTTAAAAGGAATGTATTACTACATTGAAGGTCGACAAGTATAACATATCAGTAGATTCTGTTTAACTATTTCGATGAGATTAGTATGTTGCTGTTTTGTCCCATGTATTCACGGTTGCCAACGTACGTCATAGTCACGTGGTATGTACGCTACGGAACACGGAAAAAGGTAAGCAATATCTGTCGACTCTATTTACTATTTGAATGATATCTCTGGTTATAATGAACCGAATTTATTTCGGTAACTTGCACATTCCCCTACTGAGGGTCAACAATCCTCGGCATGTGTTATCTCGGGATAAGTTTTAGCCAACCTTTAGATTATATCGATTTAATCATTTTTTCCGGGGGGTATGGAACACGCTATACTTCGAAGTATAAACAGAAATGACATAAAATATAAGATTTTCTACATTTCATGTAGTTTCAAGATCACGAATACATACCTTATCAACTCAAAATGACTTTTACAATTGTTTTTCTTGCAAACTGATGTTTATTTTGCAAGAAAATAGTCAAGTTGGCGTATTTCTATGGAACACACCAGTATTTCTTATGCTAAGGTACACACATAAAACAGAGAGTTGCAGTTTTCGCAATACATTCTGACTTCGGGATGTATTTTGATTATTTCATACATAGATCTGTACAAACATAGTTGTTTCCAAATTATAATATTTTTGAGACATTCGGTATACAAATCACACGGAACATGCTAAATTTTCAGTTAAGTATCGCAATCAGTCAATTTGAATTTGTATTTCCTGTTTCATGTTTTGAGATCGTTCTGTTATCGGACGGTAAGGTCAACGGTCTACAAGTTAGTAGACCGTGAGGATGACGTGCCAAACGAAGGAACCCCTACACCAACTATGCATGTCAGAAAGTATGCTAACAGGAAACGGATCATAGATAGTATACAGACAAGGTGAGAAGAATAACAATAACTGAATGTATTTAACTAAACTTTATATGACTCAGAAAAATGTCAATGTTTGCTCTATTGTGATTGAATTCTGATTTTTTTATTAGTTATTTACCATAAGTGTAACCAATTGAAAACAAAGTGGCCATCTTCTATCTTTAACCTGTTGTTATTGTTTGATTATCTTCGATTAATACTTGTTGTTTTAGTTGAGTTGAAGTACTTATATTAAATAGTTATTAATTGTTTCATAGTAACCACCACTTCGACAGCATAGAACAAAGGCGATTACAATGGAAACGGAAGGAAGCGGTGATGTCCTCCCAACGAAATGCTGTTGAGAAAGGTTCGATGGGAGTACGTTATGAAAAAGCCAGGAGAAATGATTCCAAACTACAAGTTACAGATCGAATGGGATTAAAGCTATGAGTAGAATATTGGAGAGAAAAGTAAATTTGACATAAGAACAATAACATCAAATTTACAGGATGATTAGGCATAAATATGCTTTATGTGTTAGATAGTGTTAACTGAACAATAAATGTAAGATGGGACTCACCCGGGATCTGGAAGTGGTACATTTCGATCAGAGTGAAGTAAGAAAATGAGCATGTATGGTTATATTATAATTATTATGTGTAATTTAGTTAGATTGAAAATAAATATATATGCATATATAGATCGTGTGTTATATTTGACACTAAAGTGTTTAAAACAGTTTCAGCATATACTTATGTCATCATTGCAACAGCATGAACTGTCGGTGCAGGACCGTATTTATATAATGTACGGGGTTTCATTGGATTTGGATCATTAACCATTCAGGTTCCACAGGACAGTTTTTAGCGACTTGTGACAATGAGACTTTGTAGTATTATAGTATTTAAATAATTAAAGAAAAACAACTGCAATTTAAGATTTATTAAAAGTAAACAAATAAACTTCAAAACAAATAAAAACAATCAAACACATTTCAAATTATCACAGACTACTTATATAAATCTCATCATTGAACACATTTGGTGTTAATTGGTAAACAAAAAACAAGTAAACTTCAAATCAAAATAACTCGAACAAATAAAAATAATTAATCACATTTCAAATCATCACAGATTACTTATCTCATCATTGAACACATTTGGTGTGCTAAACATAATTAAACACGTGCGACATAACACATTTATAACAGCACACCATAAGTGTACATGATTTAAAATAAAAACCTTACAGTTGGTTCCTACTTCTCAACCGACATTGTAACAAAAGTATCAAACCCCAAATTAACATATATTCAAATATTTATACCTATCTTATATCTTAACTTGGCGATGTATAACTAAGAGCTGAGCAATCAGCTAGTACAATTAAATCTCTGATAACAAAAAACAAATGAAATTACACAGCCTAGACAAAGTGAAAACATGTATAACAATTCAACAAGAAAACAAAGCTACGTAAGATACTAATTCAATTTATACACCCGTTCTATAAAAGAGTTTGCGTATTACTTGGCGTGTAATGGATATTAGGCACGTTATATAAGTAATAGTTCAGTTTAAGGTAGTTTGGTGGATTTTCATCCTGCATGTACCTGAGACTGTACATACTTTTGCATACTGGGCACTTGAAGCCTGAGATGGTGTGAGTTTGCTTGTGTATCTTCAAACTCTGTTGGCTTTTAAACGACTTTTGGCATATATCAGTTTACGAGTTCTTCCAAATGTAACTTCATTTGTGATTTACCTGACCTGTGTGCATTGATTCGTGGTCTTTCAATGCCCCTTTACTTTCAACATTCAGACCGCATACTGAACATTTCAAATTTAATTTACCGGCTTCCCGGGTTCAATCCTCCGTGGTGCCACCGAGTTCCGTCGGTGTGTTCTTGGGCAAGGCACTTTACCTTAGCCTCGTCCGTCGGAAGGGGGACGTAAACCGGGCGATCCCGTGTATCGGTCTATCCTCCGAGCACGTTAAAGAACCATAGGAATCTATTCGATAATAAGAGTAGGGCAGGTTCCCGGATTCCTATGTATTCTTCCCCTCTCTCTGGGGCGGCTCTAAATAACCTATACTGTGTTGATGACCCGTTAAACAACATTCAATTCAATTCCCTTCTTTCATGTCTGTTGAGATCTGCTTGTAAAGTGAACGATTTCCCACACTTTATACATACATATAATTGTGTAGCATTGTGTTGATGGCACATATGTCGTTGCAGGTTTGCGCTGGAATAAAACTGTTTTTGACAACACGTGTATGGTGCAGAGTCACAATGCCTGAGTTCATGTTGGCGTAAAGTACTTTTATCTCCATACAAATTTCCGCATACTCGGCAGAGTACTGAATCCATAATGTAACTGAAAGAAATCCAGAAGTATACAAAGAAATCCAGAAGTATACCCTAACTAAGGACAAAATAACTATAACTAGTTAAACCCTTTCTCATTTCATTTCATTACCGGAAAAGCGTAAATGACGTAAGGTAAACAAGGAAAGTAACTATATATAACTATCTAGATTCATTGTATCCTTTCCATGTTTGTCTTCACTGTATATAGTGAGGTGATCGTTATATAGCGAAAGCCATTTGTCATTATACTCAATCATAATTATATGTATGTGTGTCCTTGTATTATAGAAGTTATATAAGTTATAGAACAAAACTTGAACAAGCGATCTGACTTGCCCCATGTGTTCGAAAAATCATAAAATAAAAAGGAAATGTGTTATTTTGTTTTGAATAACATATTTTGTAACATCTCGACGAAATGAAATATGTTATTCACTCCGAAACAACAAATATCCTCTATGTACGACACCAGAATGACAAAAAATTATGGACGGCACATCGAAAAATCATTAAAACCCCGCACTTTTTGGGAGGGCCAAACATACTTTGCACTCACCAGTCACTATGGGGTAGGGATATTCTATCCCCTGTCCGAGGACCTGCCTTGTATTACTACGTGCTAATGATTATTAAAAATAAAGTTTTTGTTAAACACCCGATATGATAGTAAATCAAAAATGAAGTTTAAATAGAAAATATGATAAAAATAAAAGTTAGTGTAGTTCCGAGATTTACTGTTTTTTAAATGAACGCGTTTATTAAAATGTGAAATGACGTCTATCCTTTCGATTTAAAACAGTAGAAACTACAGATGTATGAAATAATCAAAATGAATACATACCGAAGTCAGAATGTATTGCGAAAACTGCAACTCTCTGTGTCGTGTGTACCTTAGCATAATAAATACTTGTGTGTTCCATAGCATTACGCCAATTGACTATTTCCCTGCAAAATAAAGATCAGTTTGCAAGAAAAACAATTGTGAAAGTCATTTGAGTAGATAAGGTATGTATTCGTGATCTTGAAACTATATGAAATGTAGAAAATCGTATATTTGGTAATTTCTGTTTATAATTCGAAGTATAGCGTGTTCCATACCCCCCGGAAAAAATGATTAAATCGATATAATCTAAAGGTTGGCTAGAAATTATCCCGAGATAACACATGCCGAGGATTGTTAACCCTCAGTAGGGGAATGTGCAAGTTACCGAAATAAATTCGGTTCATTATGACCCGAGATATCATTCAAATAGTAAAACGAGTCGACATATATTGTTTACCTTTTTCCGTGTTCCATAGCGTACATACCACGTGACTATGACGTACGTTGGCCACCGTGGTATTGCAAGATGAAGAAACTGGTAATAACAATTTCAGGAATACACAAAAGGAAGTCTGAGTACAGTTCTGGCTGTGGCCGACTATAGCGAAAGAACCATCGCCCTTACCAGGGAATTATTTGACAATTATGCCAAGAAAGTAGGCCCTGGGAAAAGTTTCCAACAAAATGTAAGTACTTGTAATAATTTAGAATTGTTTTCTTAAAGAAAACAAATACAACTCAAACATCATATGACGTTAAAAGGTTTGGCCACACACATTAAATCCAGAATCTCCGGATATTGCATTAGCGCTCCAGATCTCAAAATTTAAGTCGACAATTTCCAGATTTTATTTTTAAACAGATTGATGATTTAATAGAGTTTAATTACCATAAGTTTTTCACATGAGCTTAGTAAACGAGTACATGTTTATTAAAATATGTATTACATTTTCCTACAATAGGCGTTAAATACTTTCTTCGAGCTAGTTTTCAACACGCATAATGAAATTCTTTTGGATATGCATCTCAAAGCACGTCGTCATATGCATAGAAATATTTACTTTTTTTTAAATATTAAATTTTAAGAAAACAAAAAATGATTTGAGACTGCATGCCCCCACCCACACTCACCCCAATGTGAGGGGAGCCCATACCCCACCCCCACTCACCCCCATGTGAGGGGAGCCCATACCCCACCCCCACTCACCCCTATGTGAGGGGAGCCCATACCCCAATATCACCCCCACTCAGCCCCATGTGAGGGGAGCCCATACCCCAATATGGTTGAGCTAGTGGGAATTAAATAATTGCATAAATTAACTGAAATTGCACTTAAAACTTCATTAGCCATATGTTAAAGTTTATAAAATTTAACAGATTATTTAACTGCTATATTTGATTATAGGGAAATCCTTTATTTAATGGTAGGCACTCACTATCATCAACTAGTTAGGGAAGATATCCACACTCCTACCACCTCGATCACAAAGGATTTGCCTATAATCGATCCCAGAAGTTAGATAATCTCTAGATCATAATTACTACAGAAACTTGTAATACTAACAGCACATGACAAGGCTAAGAAAAATACACAGCTTTTATTTATTTCAGATTTTTCGAAGTCTGCAAGGAGTTTCAGAAGAACAGTCATTCACATATTTAGGGAGAGCCCATGGCACAAATGGCAGTACACAGGCAAATATAATAAAACAAGAGAAACAGCTAAAAGCACTGCAGAAGGCTTTCATTGACCATATGGAACTGATAGACTGGCAGGATGCACTGCAGAAGGCTTTCATTGACCAAATGGAACTGTAGACTGGCAGGATGCACTGCAGAAGGCTTTCATTGACCAAATGGAACTGTAGACTGGCAGGATGCACTGCAGAAGGCTTTCATTGACCACATGGAACTGATAGACTGGCAGGATGCACTGCAGAAGGCTTTCATTGACCATATGGAACTGATAGACTGGCAGGATCATTGACCACATGGAACTGATGGACTGGCAGGATCATTGACCACATGGAACTGATGGACTGGCAGGATGCACTGCAGAAGGCTTTCATTGACCATATGGAACTGATAGACTGGCAGGATGCACTGCAGAAGGCTTTCATTGACCACATGGAACTGATGGACTGGCAGGATGCACTGCAGAAGGCTTTCATTGACCATATGGAACTGATAGACTGGCAGGATGCACTGCAGAAGGCTTTCATTGACCATATGGAACTGATAGACTGGCAGGATCATTGACCACATGGAACTGATGGACTGGCAGGATCATTGACCACATGGAACTGATGGACTGGCAGGATGCACTGCAGAAGGCTTTCTTTGACCATATGGAACTGATAGACTGGCAGAATGCACTGCAGAAGGCTTTCATTGACCACATGGAACTGATGGACTGGCAGGATGCACTGCAGAAGGCTTTCATTGACCATATGGAACTGATAGACTGGCAGGATGCACTGCAGAAGGCTTTCATTGACCATATGGAACTGATAGACTGGCAGGATGCACTTGTCACAAAATGTCACGGGTAGAGCGTACTGGTCGTACATAGCTCTTGCAAGTTATCGGTTACACCCAAAATCTATTGTTCGAGTTGAAACAATTTCACTATATTCATGATCTATTCATGTTACACGTAAAAGCGTGCACATTTTAAGTGGCCGCCAGAGAGTCCGTGTCATAAGTTTAGTTTTGTGCTAATGCATGTAAACGTATAGGTATATTTTCCTTAAACGGCAAAATTGTATAAGGGGCCTCTCGTGTAGATTAAATACCGCAGATTTAGCCACGTTTGTCACGGACTGAACGGGGGAAATAATGATTTGGGCGTAATGTTTGCTATAAAACCCATTGTCTTCTAGCTCTCGCCTGGATGATCAATAGTACTTTGTTGGAACAGAGATTGGACGGCAAATTTCATAGGCAACATGTGGTTAGTAATTTTATTAAACTTTTATCGTACATTTGTATTCAGTGGGCGGCGCCATCTTGTTTGGCGGTTACGACATCCGGTTAGCATTGATGTTTCTAAAACATAACTTTAGACTAGCATATGATTTTGAAGTTACTTTATTAGATGTAATTGTTGTAATTGATCATTAATTGTAAAACAATATTAATTTGATAACAGTGGATAATAGGTGCATTAGTTAACGTTGGCGTATAACTCAGTGATTGTAATACACGATTGTTAACAAGGCGTGCATGCATAACTCAGTGAGTGTAATATATGAGTTATTTGATCATGTTTATATCACATGTATAAGGGGCATTGATTAACAGCGACGTACATAGCGTATACATGGCGTTGTAGAATATGTATACATTGCTACTCATCATTAGTACAGCTTACATATATTGATTGAATAATGATTTGTTTGGGTAATGATAATTATGCAAGATTGTTATGTTTGTCAACCGACATCTAAAACGTATGTATAATTACAGCCTAAGCCATCCAGGATATAAGCCATCCAGGGTTGGAGTAAGCCATCTAGGTTTGGATATCCAGGAGTGGAGCTAAGCTTCCACGAATAACGTTTACAAGCGGTGGAGACGGTCCCCGTACCTGCGCAGCCTGGTTTTACTAACGACAACCCCCAGGGCACAAGGTGGGCCCGTTACCAATCCTCACTGGAGGAATATTACTCACAATCTCAGTGGAGGTTAACTATCATTGCATCGCGTCATCAACCCTTACAGAAGGCATTTGATGACAATCATCCATTGAATTCGCGCATCACCATCTTCATGAGCTCTCGCGCATCACAGTTATCGCGCTAGATCAACATTGTTATAGCTTTAACAACACTTTAGTGTCTTAGACATTCAGTATTTATAACAATACTAAGAACGTCTTAAACGTTCATGAGAACATTCTTTTCATAGTTCATTTGTGTATTCGCTTGTTTTTTTAGATAATTGTATATATATTAAACATATTTTAAAAGTTGCATTAAACTTATGTAAATGCATTCACCGTCATTGATTCTTTCCTGAGTTAGCCCAACCACTAAGGTCATCCTGTGACAGCACTGCAGAAGGCTTTCATTGACCATATGGAACTGATAGACTGGCAGGATGCACTGCAGAAGGCTTTCATTGACCACATTGAACTGATAGACTGGCAGGATGCTGAAGAGACATCCCCGGAAGAAGTTGAAAGACTGACAGACTTTCTTGGTAAGCAGCGATTGTGACTACAACAAAATTAACCTTTTAATGAACTGATGTTACATAATCCTGCTTCAAGTACTATGTGAAACATTTTATCAAAATATAACAAATGTGCATGAAGTATAAGAACGGTTTATATAAGTTTTATAAAGGGCTGAAAATATACCCAGGATTGCAATAAACTTGCAGATCATGATTTAAAAGTGGGCAAGAGACAGGACTTTGGAGTTGTTGTACATAATAACATGTTCCAGTATACATAATCATGCTGGAGCCATGTTTATTGTTTTTCTGCCACTGCTCTAGTGATTTGAGTGAGATGGGTCCTGCAAAAAATGGAGGGGTCACGATGAAAGCCTTTAATGAGCATGCACAAGAAATAAAAAAATGAACATGAATTTGGGGGTGTTCTACCCCTCTACCTACCCCTCCAACGGAATCGGCAGTGGCCCTATTCGAACCACATAGGGCAACGAAAGTAAAGTTAATGGCTTTCGGATTGCAGTTTGATCAGGAAAGAAGTGCTGGCATTTAATTATTTACATCAACCAAAGTTGGATCTTTTAAAAAGTATTACATTTTGCCTATTTCGGATGTAAAAATGAAGGGTAAATATTTACCTTCAAATTCCTGCAGTTCCTTGATGCCGTGAAACGAGGCTCGGATGAATTAGTGGAGGAGCCCATTACAGTCTCCATCAATATCCAATAGAGGAGGAGCCCATTACAGTCTCCATAACTATCCAATAGAGGAGGAGCCCATTACAGTCTCCATAAATATCCAATAGAGGAGGAGCCCATTACAGTCTCCATAAATATCCAAAGAAATGGACATGATTTGTGTTGCAAAACAATCAAGGCAATTACAAAAAAATATTTAAATAAGATCAAAAAAAGAACTAAACTAAAAAAGAAGGAAAATAGAAACAGATTTAAATGAACAATAGCTTAATCAAGTTTCAAGACTTAAGGTAAGGAAGATGTCTCATTATGTGTAATCATTTAAGGATTGAATTCAATATTGTGTTCTTTCTACAGGCTATGAAAAACATCAGGCTAATTCAAAATGTTTGAAGCCAAAAAAAATATTGAATCTAATTCACCCCTTATATTTACATTGTTTGATCTGTTTTTCATTATAAGGTAAATACGTTGTATTTGTGCTAAACTTAGTGTTTTAAAGATTTAATACATACTGTTGGAACAGCAATATTGTCAACAATGCAGGGTGTTTGGGTTTTTTATAGGCAAATAGAGTAATTTAAAAATTCACGCTTTCCATTTAAGAGCAACGTTTGTAAGAAAAGTTATTTATAACATAACGTCCCTTGTTAGCAGTGTCGTACACCCATTTAATATTCTATTGTATGACACACGTGTAATACAACCTGGAACGATTTTGATTGGTTGAGTAAAACATGTAACACTACGCAAGTTTATTAACTGAAATATTATAAATTCACCCAGATCTGAATCATAAACTTATTATTTGTGACAGCTTATAAAAATAATGCATATTATACAAAACATTGTTGTTGGTTTGTTAAAAATTTGGCGTAAAGTACTTTTTTGTAAAGAGGTAAAACACAAACTCTTTTATACTCAACGTTATGTGTGAGACGCAACGTTACGACGTCACATATTTTATGTCGTTTGGCTCTAAAGTGTGTCTTGACGTCGTGGCGGTTCTATGTACATCTGAATTATTTTTTACTAATTTGATTGCAATGTAACGTGATAAAAAGGATCTTAAACTCGTTCCCATTCCATATAAGATTTATAAAACTCTTTATTTTAAATCGCCAAAAGGCTCGTTAAAATTAAAATAATTCATAACTCGTTTCATAAATCTTATATGAAATGGGAACTCGTTTAAGATCTTCTATTTATGTACAATATAACAGCTTATGCCACGATTTGGATCTTTATTTAAATTGAATTCATTTAGGATAACGCATAACAATGAATTGCAAGTTGTTTAACACTTGATCACCACATTATAGGTTACTCCAGTTAGAAGGGGAGTCGGAATCCGCAAACATGCCCTTCTCTTAAATTACTAAAGCCGTATCAGTAGCTCTGCGAATAAGGTTCGCTCACAGCAATATTTCATGATGGGATATGTTATTCATCTAGTCTCCCTCTGATATTGTCCCAATATAATGTGTTAAGGGGCTGTACAACCCTATCTTATTTAATTACTACTCTGGCTAACAAATATATTTATATGGTTCTTCAACATGCTCAGAGAATATATTCCTAGGACCAACCAGTAACATCCCCATCCGATGGACGGTGCAATGGGAAAGTGTCTTTCCCAAGAACACACATGAAAAGCAGTGGCACCAGTGATGCTTGAACATGGGTAATCTGAATTTAAAATCAATGCTTTACACTTGGCCACGTCAACCCTTAAACACTCATAACAAGACATCTTCCTTAAATGTGATGATATATTGCAGTAGAATTATTATATATTGTAGTATCTGAATAAGAGTCTATTTTGCAGTATCAGTTATAATAAGTTGATTATATCTTGGAGTATCAGTAGGAGTGATTATATATTGCAGTATCAGTATGAGTGATTATGTATTACAATATCAATAGGAGTGATTATATATTGCAGTATCAGTATGAGTGATTATATATTGCAGTATCAGTATGAGTGATTATATATTGCCGTATCAGTATGAGTGATTATATATTGCAGTATCAGTACGAGTGATTATATATTGCAGTATCAGTAGGAGTGATTATATATTGCCGTATCAGTAGGAGTGATTAGATATTGCAGTATCAGTAGGAGTGATTATATATTGCAGTATCTGTAGGAGTGATTATATATTGCCGTATCAGTAAGAGTGATTATATATTGCAGTATGTGTAGGAGTGATTATATATTGCAGTATGTGTAGGAGTGATTATATATTGCAGTATCAGTAGAAGTGATTATATATTGCAGTGTCAGTAGGAGTGATTATATATTGCAGTATGTGTAGGAGTGATTATATATTGCAGTATCAGTAGAAGTGATTATATATTGCAGTCTCAGTAGGAGTGATTATATATTGCAGTATCAGTAGGAGTGATTATATATTGCCGTATCAGTAGGAGTGATTAGATATTGCAGTATAAATATATGTGATTATATATTGCAGTATCAGTATGAGTGATTATATATTGCAGTATCAGTAGGAGTGATTATATATTGCCGTATCAGTAACAGTGATTATATATTGCCGTATCAGTAGGAGTGATTAGATATTGCAGTATCAGTAGGAGTGATTATATATTGCAGTATCTGTAGGAGTGATTATATATTGCCGTATCAGTAAGAGTGATTATATATTGCAGTATGTGTAGGAGTGATTATATATTGCAGTATGTGTAGGAGTGATTATATATTGCAGTATCAGTAGAAGTGATTATATATTTTAGTGTCATTAGGAGTAATTATATATTGCAGTATGTGTAGGAGTGATTATATATTGCAGTATCAGTAGAATTGATTATATATGGCAGTATCTGTAGGAGTGATTATATATTGCAGTATCAGTAGGAGAGATTATATATTGCAGTATCTGTAGGAGTGATTATATATTGCAGTATCAGTAGGAGTGATTATATATTGCAGTATCAGTAGGAGAGATTATATATTGCAGTATCTGTAGGAGTGATTATATATTGCAGTATCAGTAGGAGTGATTATATATTGCAGTATCAGTATGAGTGATTATATATTGTGGTATCAGTAGAAGTGATTATATATTGCAGTGTCAGTAGGAGTGATTATATATTGCAGTATCAGTAGGAGTGATTATGTATTGCAGTATCAGTAGGAGTGATTATATATTGCAGTATCAGTAGGAGTGATTATATATTGCAGTATCAGTAGGAGTGATTATGTATTGCAGTATCAGTAGGAGTGATTATATATTGCAGTATCAGTAGGAGTGATTATATATTGCAGTATCAGTAGGAGTGATTATATATTGCAGTATCTGTAGGAGTGATTATATATTGCAGTGTCAGTAGGAGAGATTATATATTGCAGTATCTGTAGGAGTGATTATATATTGCAGTATCAGTAGGAGTGATTATATATTGCAGTATCAGTAAGAGTGATTATATATTGCAGTGTCAGTAGGAGTGATTATATATTGCAGTATCAGTAGGAGTGATTATATATTGCAGTATCAGTAGAAGTGATTATATATTGCAATATCAGTAGGAGTGATTATATATTGCAGTATCAGTAGAAGTGATTATATATTGCAATATCAGTAGGAGTGATTATATATTGCAATATCAGTAGGAGTGATTATATATTGCAATATCAGTAGGAGTGATTATATATTGCAATATCAGTAGGAGTGATTATATATTGCAGTATCAGTAGAAGTGATTATATATTGCAATATCAGTAGGAGTGATTATATATTGCAATATCAGTAGGAGTGATTATATATTGCAGTATCAGTAGAAGTGATTATATATTGCAATATCAGTAGGAGTGATTATGTATTGCAGTATCTGTAGGAGTGATTATATATTGCAGTATCAGTAGGAGTGATTATATATTGCAGTATCAGTATGAGTGATTATATATTGTGGTATCAGTAGAAGTGATTATATATTGCAGTGTCAGTAGGAGTGATTATATATTGCAGTATCAGTAGGAGTGATTATATATTGCAGTATCAGTAGGAGTGATTATATATTGCAGTATCTGTAGGAGTGATTATATATTGCAGTATCTGTAGGATTGATTATGTATTGCAATATCAGTAGGAGTGATTATATATTGCAGTATCTGTAGGAGTGATTATATATTGCAGTATCTGTAGGAGTGATTATATATTGCCGTATCAGTAGGTGTGATTATATATTGCAGTATCAGTAGGAGTGATTATATATTGCAGTATCAGTAGTAGTGATTATATATTGCAGTATCAGTAGGAGTGATTATATATTGCAGTATCAGTAGGAGTGATTATATATTTCAGTATCTGTATGAGTGATTATATATTGCAGTATCAGTAGGAGTGATTATATATTGCAGTATCAGTAGGAGTGATTATATATTGCAGTATCTGTAGGAGTGATTATATATTGCCGTATCAGTAGGAATGATTATATATTGCAGTATCAGTAAGAGTGATTATATATTGCAGTATCAGTAAGAGTGAATTGCAGTATCTGTATAAGTGGTTATATATTGCAGTGTCAGTAGGAGTGATTATATATTGCAATGTCAGTTGGAGTGATTATATATTGCAGTATCAGTTGGAGTGATTATATATTGCAGTATCAGTAGGAGTGATTATATATTGCAGTATCAGTAGGAGTGATTATATATTGCAGTATCAGTTGGAGTGATTATATATTGCAGTATCAGTAGGAGTGATTATATATTGCCGTATCAGTAGGAGTGATTATATATTGCAGTGTCAGTGGGAATGATTACATATATTCTATATTGCAGTATCAGTATGAGTGATTATATATTGTGGTATCAGTAGGAGTGATTATATATTGTGGTATCAGTAGGAGTGATTCTATATTGCGGTATCAGTATGAGTGATTATATATTGCAGTATCAGTAGGAGTGATTATATATTGCGGTAGCAGTTTGAGTGATTATATATTGCAGTATCAGTAGGAGTGATTCTATATTGCATTATTGTATACTTTCATATTGTCCCGTTTAGTTTGCATTGAGCTAAGTGTGCAATATTCTACGATATTGCACACATTGATATTACACTGGAACTTTTTCTCGTGCTTGCTAAGACCCGCGAAATAGAAATAAGGAACTACTTTCAAATAAAATAATGGAATCCTTCCTATAGTGTCAACAAAAAAATATGCAGGGTTCGACACTTACGGTAGTCCGAGACCACCAGAATTTTCCTCGGACTACCTATACTTCCAAGCTGAGTAGTCCTGTGGACTACCTACTTTTGACAAAAACAAATAGACATAATTGTCAACTTAGTAATAAAACATAACAAATAAAACAACTTTATTATATTTTTTCACCAAGTCTGTTAATTCTCCTGTCCAAAGTTGTTTTCACTTTGAAAACGCAATGTTTTTGTGGCAAAATGCGAACATTTTTAATACACTCGAAGCACTCATTTATTAACGCTATTTGATGAGGTATTCGGTGTATTTCATTGATAAAGTATGAAATTAACGTATATGGATGTGCATCTTTTTTCCAAAATGCGTTGTAAAACTTAGCGATATGCTTCTTTTTTCATATGTCACCGGTTTTCATGATTCCAAAAAGAACGCAACTCGCAAAAAAAGATAGGACCGAAAATATATTTGTTTAGTTCTGAATATATTTCATTGATATACATGTAAAGGCTTTACACTACTGCATAAATTTTTCAAAAATTAGACCAAGTGAACTTAAATTTGGGGCAAGTGAGGTTTTGGGCAGGGCAATTGCCCTTTAAAAATACACTTGCCCTGAGGCTAGGAAAATGGATTTTAAAAATATTTCAAAAAACCCTGTTTTAAAACCGTCTATATCCCTGAGAGAGCTTTCTAATTTAATTGCAATAAAAAATCATCTCAGATCAGATGGTGAATCTCAGAATTTTATAAAAATAATAAAGACGGGACAAATCCATATCGGACTAGTATCAGCTGAGTTGTAGCCCTTGATTTAGTTAATTAGTTAATTTAGTTGATTTAGTTTTAGCTATATTTTGCATCGTTAAGACGATAGGGGCTTCATTGTTCATCCGATCTTTACCAATCTTGATCAGATTGTTAATATCAATGAAAGCTTGGACAAGCTCGAAAACCAGCCATATCAGACTAGTAACAGCGCAGTTATGGCTCTTGATTTAGTTAAAAATGCTATATTTTACCTTGTTAAGACTATAGGGGCTTCATTGTTCATTCGATCTTTACCAAACTTTATCAGATTGTTAATATCAATGAAAGCTCGGACAAGTTCGAAAACCAGCCATTTTGGACCAGTAACATCAGAGTTATGGCCCTTGATTTACTTCAAAATGATATATTTTGCCTCGTTAAGACGATAGGGCCTTCATTTTTCATCTGATCTTTACCAAACTTCATCATATTGTTAATGTCTATGAAAGCTTGGTCAAGTTCAAAAACCAACCAGATCGGACCAGTAACAGGGGAGTAATGGCCCTTGATTTTGTTAAAAATGCTATAATTTGGCTCGTCATACATTTTTTTTTAATTATTATTACTTTTTTTTTTTTTAACTATTATTTTTTTTTAGCTCTATGTTGGACCAGTCGGACCAGTAACAGGGGAAATATGGCTCTTGATTTAGTTAAAAATGCTATATTTGCCTCGTTAATACGGTATGGCCTTCATTTTTCATCTGATCTTTACCAAACTTTACCAGATTCTATAGTTATGGCCCTTGATTTAGTTATGGCAGTCACTCGCTTCATTGATGTTATAAGAGCCATGTTAGCCAGTAGAGCGTCCACAGGCCCTCTTGGGCCTCTTGTTAAAATATCTATTAAATATAGTAATAAACACATACTAATGAGGTAACCATTATCTTGTTTTCTTTTAGAAAGCCCCATTTAACTACCTTGCTTTAGACAATAATCTGAAGTGTACCATTTAATCGACACTTGCATGATCTGAATGTTATACATTCAGTGCCAATTTCAATAATAAAAAAGGTGATAAATCAAATGTTCAACATGCATAACTTGTTGCACAAAAACACATTTAAAAGTAATACATGTTTAATGGATATCTCAAAAATTAATTCTAACTTTATTAACAAGTAGCATGTTGAACCTAAATTAGATGAATGAATTACAATTAACCCAGGCTAGAACATCCGTTTGTGTGTCTAACACAGGTTAGATATACGGTGCGTGCCTAACCCAGGTTACATAAACGGTGCATATCTAACTAACACAGGTTAGATATATGGTGCATGTCTAACCCAGGTTAAATGGACACTGCATGTCTAACCCAGGTTAGATAAATGGTACATGTCTAACCCAATAAACAGTGTGTCTAACCCAGGTTAGATGGACACTGCATGTCTGACCCAGGTTAGATGGACAATGCATGTCTAACCCAGTTTAGGTAAAAGGTAAACGTCTAACCCAGGTTAGATAGATGGTGCTTGTATAACTAGGTTAGGAAAACGGTGCATGTCTAACCAAGGTTAGGTCGACGGTGCTTGTCTAACCCAAGTTAGAGTTTCTACGATAGAATTTGCAGCAACTCTGCAATTCAGGATGAGAAGGTTCTAGGCCCATTTCCCATATTTTATTTCGATGTACATGGAGGATGAGCCTGGCATGTTCATGCCTGTTAAGCGCCATATAACCTTTCATGTGTTGGTGTGCCTTAAAACCAATTCAATATAATAATTAAACTCGTTATGTGGCTTATCAAACTATCTAAACATGAAACATAGTTTCATGCCTTATTACTATGGTTCATATAGTACTCTGTTTTAAGGTGTATCAATTTGTACTTCATAGGTTGTAGTAGTGGACAATGGGATTCTGAACCCTGTGAATGCAGAGCTTCCCCTACATGCCAGTAACTATAACTTGCTTGACAACGACGGGTGTTGGGAGGTCAACTCTGTCAGCTGTAAGACGGTTATCTTCATCTACTTGTCGATGATGTAAGGGGTATTAGTACTTGCATGTTTCTGGTTGGCATTGAGGTCAAAACTGGTCAACGTGAAGAGCCTGCTTTAAAGTGTTCAACATGACTTGTGCTGAAAACAAGATGCATGAAGCTGCTTATTTTCTTCGTTTGGTGTTGAGAGATGGGCATATATTGGAAATTGTGAGAATTTGTTTTATGTTCAATGTATCAAAAATGTGTGTATAAAATACATACAAATCCATGTCAGATAAGAAATCAGTATTTCCAGCAGGTTTACATGATGCGAGATCAAAAGCTGGTGTTTGAGATTTGTAGGACATCGAAACTACGGGCCTATGGCCTATATCGATGATCTTTAATTAACATCTTCCGGGGAAATATGCAAGTGAAGCAAAATCACCATCAGTTATAATAGGTTATAAACGTAATTGGTTGTACTAAAGAGGACATAATTGAAACATTTATTACTCTTGTTTACAGGGAGATAAAGTATGATTATTTCACACAGAGGAGCAGCATTTTCCCACGGCTGATGAATACAAGAAACCGTAACATGTGTTTCCGGTCACATCTTTACGATTATCTGCTACCACGGCAACTAGTTCCAAGGCATTGTGGCAAGTTGAGGTAACTGATGCCATGGTTCTTGGAGTTTTTCATTAATTTGAGCGATTAACAATATTCACATCAGGGCTATTCCATTTAAAACATACATGTGACCCCAGAAGGCACTTTTGAAATTGACCACTCACCCACCCATAGATGCCAAATTAGTTTGCAAGACCCACCCGTAAAATTTAAGTTGGCTAAAATACACCCACCTGGGTATGTTTTGATGGAATAGCACTAATATTCCTAGAGAAGAGCTGTAGATAATTTTGACTGCAATGAGTATTTACTCATCAGATTCAAAATGAATGATAACAAGGCACACGTTCAGAATCCATTTAATACATTTTAAAAGAAACAACCATTCTGATAAAATGGATGTTAAATAAAACGAAACACTGTATGGCCTTAATATTAGACCCATTCTAAGAAAAATGTTCATCATTCAAAAATGGAATAAACTGTTCTATGAGACAGTGCATACAAATATAATACTGGTTGTTTTTAAACGTTTAGTAACTTGGTGAGTAATGGTTGTTTTTAAACGTTTAGTAACTTGGTGAGTAATGATACTCACAACTTTAAAAATACTTTTTTGTAAGAAAAGTGAGTAAAAGTATTCAAATATTCGGCTTATCTACAGCTCAAAACATAACACATGAAACTTCATAAATTCATCGCCCTTGTTGAAAGGAGGAACTACATTTATTTTAGGGTCAGTAGGTCGAAGATCAAGGTCACAGAGATCTTATAGAAATATGCATGCCACGCAATAACTTTAACCGTAATACCTACTCTCGTAAACTTCATAGATACATTGCCCTAACTGAGAGGAGGAACCCTATTGTTTTCGAGTGCCAGTAGGTCAAAGGTCAAGTTCATAGTGACCTTATGGAAATATGTCTTCTGCACAATAACTTCAAAACCATAACACCCACACTTATGAAACTTCATATGTACATTGCCTTTGGTGAGAGGACTGACCCTGTTGATTTTGGTTTCAGTGGGTCAAAGGTCAAGGTGGCCATGACCTTGTATGGAAATAGGGGCCTTGTAACATCGAAACTGGATTTTCATGAAACTTCACAGGAATGTTGCTCTTGATATCTAGTTGATCCAAGCAAAAATTTCAGGTCGGCTGGAAATTCAAGATGGACGCCACAGCTAAAAATGGATATTTAAAAAAAACAAATTAGACCCAGATAATGACCTTGACAAACAACAACAAAACATCAACAGCCTGAACAAAGAACCTGAACAATAGCAGCAGCAACAAACAAAACGAAAAAAACAACCTGAAAAACAACAACAACAATAACCTAAACAAAGAACCTGAACAAAAGCAAGAGCAACAACAACAAAATCATCATCAGTAAGCAATCATTAACAGCAGCAACAACAACCACAACCTGAAAAACAACAACAACGACCTGAACAAAGAACCTGAACAATAGCAACAACGACAACAACAGGAACAACAACAACATGAACAACAACAACGACATCATGAACAACAACAATGCCAGGAACAACAACAATGACATAACAACAACAACGACATGAAAAACAATGACATGAACAGCAACGACATGAACAGCAACAACAACAACGACATGAATAACAACAACGACATGAACAACAACAACGACATGAACAACAACGACATGAACAGCAACGACATGAACAACAACAACGACATGAACAGCATCAACAACAGTGATGTGACAATAAAGACAACAACAACTGCAACAGCAGCAACAAAAACGATGTGAACAACAGCCACAACAACAACAAAGACATCAACAGCAAAAACAACGGCAGCAGCAGCAGTAAAACAACAACAACAACAAGAGCATAAACATCATCATCAGTAGCAGCAGCAGCAACAACCTGAAAAACAACAACAATGACCTGAACAAAGAACCTGGACAACAGCAACAACAACAGCAGCAGCAGCAGCAACACCAACAACAACCTGAAAAAAGAACAACAATGACCTGTACAAAGAACCTGAAGAATAGAAGCAGCAGCAAGAACAACAGCAGCAGCAACAACAATAATGATGTGAACAACAACAAAAAAAATTAACAACAAAACGACCTGAACAACAACAACAGCAACAACAATGTGAGCAACAACAAAAATAAAGACATGAACAAAAACAACAATGACGACCTGAACAACAGCAAACAACTGCAGCAGAAACAACAATGATGTGAACAACAACAACACAAAGACAACAACAACAGCAGCAGTAGCAGCAGGAACAATAGCATTATAACCATCATCATCATCAGTAGCAGCAGCAGCAAGCAACAGCAACAACCTGTAAAACAACAACAACCATGACCTGAACAAAGAACCTGAACAACAACAACAGCAGCAACAACAACAACAACAACAGCAAAATCATCATCATCAGTAGCAGCAGCAAAAAAAACAACAACAAACACAAAACAACAACAACCTGAACAATATCAAGCCAGCAACAGAAACAACCTGAAAAACATCCTGGAAAACATCAACAACAAAACTAAACACAGCAACAACAACAGCAACAACAACAGCAGTAACAGCAGCAACCTGAAAAAACGAATATATGTTTATGGTATTCAAATGTTGGTGCTTTTTTAGCTCGACTATTCGAAGATAAGAGAGCTTATGTAATCACCCCGGGGTCGGCGTCGGAAGTTGGCGGGTCGTCCGTCCCACATCAAGGTTTGCGTGTAAGCTGTGTTTACAAGGTCTATATCTCTTACATTTCTTACCCTACCCACAAC
>JAWPHD010017300.1:0-45264 GCA_037043455.1 Cyrtodaria siliqua | reverse complement strand
ACTACACATTGTATTACCCTCCTACCTGCTGAGATATAACTCGTCTTACAACTACACATTGTATTACCCTCCTACCTGCTTAAATATGACTCGTGCTATAATTACACACTGTATTCCCCTCCTACCTGCTGAGATATAACTCGTCCTACAACTACACATTGTATTACCCTCCTACCTGTTGAGATATAACTCGTCCTACAACTACACATTGTATTACCCTCCTACCTGCTGAGATATAACTCGTCCTACAACTACACATTGTATTACCCTCCTACCTGCTTAAATATGACTCGTGCTATAATTACACACTGTATTCCCCTCCTACCTGCTGAGATATAACTCGTCCTACAACTACACATTGTATTACCCTCCTACCTGTTGAGATATAACTCGTCCTACAACTACACATTGTATTACCCTCCTACCTGTTGAGATATAACTCGTCCTACAACTACACATTGTATTACCCTCCTACCTGCTGAGATATAACTCGTCCTACAACTACACATTGTATTACCCTCCTACCTGTTGAGATATAATTCGTCCTACAACTACACATTGTATTACCCTCCTACCTGCTGAGATATAACTCGTCCTACAACTACACATTGTATTACCCTCCTACCTGCTTAAATATGACTCGTGCTATAATTACACACTGTATTCCCCTCCTACCTGCTGAGATATAACTCGTCCTACAACTACACATTGTATTACCCTCCTACCTGTTGAGATATAACTCGTCCTACAACTACTCATTGTATTACCCTCCTACCTGCTGAGATATAACTCGTCCTACAACTACACATTGTATTACCCTCCTACCTGCTTAAATATGACTCGTGCTATAATTACACACTGTATTCCCCTCCTACCTGCTGAGATATAACTCGTCCTACAACTACACATTGTATTACCCTCCTACCTGTTGAGATATAACTCGTCCTACAACTACACATTGTATTACCCTCCTACCTGTTGAGATATAACTCGTCCTACAACTACACATTGTATTACCCTCCTACCTGCTGAGATATAACTCGTCCTACAACTACACATTGTATTATCCCCATACCTGCTGAAATACAACTCGTTCTAGAACTACATATGGTATTTTCCTGCTACCTGCTGAAATATAACTCGTCCTACATTTACCCATTTTATCCCCCTCCTACCTGCTGAAATATAACTCGTCCTACAACTAAACATTGTATTCTTCTCCTACCTGCTGAAATATAACTCGTCCTACAACTAAACATTGTATTCTTCTCCTACCTGCTGAAATATAACTCGTCCTACAACTAAACATTGTATTCTTCTCCTACCTGCTGAAATATAACTCGTCCTACAACTACTCTTTGTATTCTCCTCCTACCTCCTGTAATATAACTCGTCCTACAACTAAACATTGTATTCTTCTCCTACCTGCTGAAATATAACTCGTCCTACAACTAAACATTGTATTCTTCTCCTACCTGCTGAAATATAACTCGTCCTACAACTAAACATTGTATTCTTCTCCTACCTGCTGAAATATAACTCGTCCTACAACTTCACATTGTATTCTCCTCCAACCTGCTGAAATATAACTCGTCCGGCGACTACACATTGTATTCTCTTCCTCCTGCTGAAATATAACTCGTCCTAAAACTACACATTGTATTCTTCTCCTACCTGCTGAAGTATAACTCGTCCTACAACTACAGACTGTATTCTCCTCCTACCTGCTGAAATATAACTCGGCCTACAACTACACACTGTATTCTCCACCAATCTGCTGAAAGATAACTCGTCCAACAACTACACAATGTATTCTCCTCCTACCTGCTGAAATATAAATCGTAATATAACAACTACATTGTATTTTCCTCCTACCTTCTGAAATATAACTCGTCCTACTACTACACATTGTATTCTTCTACCTGCTGAAATATAACTCGTTCTACAACTACACATTGTATTCTCCTTCTACCTGACATTAAGTACTACAACTTCATTGGTTTCATATCGTCAAACAGATTATAATATTTTCTTTAAATGCTGACCCTACAATCTTCACACATTTAAACATAAACCTTTTGAAACTATGTGTAACAGATATGTAAATATTTTATAATGGTAAATGACAACACAAAGGTCACATATTCATACATTTGTATACTTTCACTTTGTGACATGCAGGTCGAAGATACATTAATATTTCATAGTTGCACTCGCTGACATGCAAGTCACAGATACATACACATTGCAAACTTGCACTTGGTGACATGCAAGTCGCAGATACATACATATTGTATAATTGCAATGTGGACATAAAGGTCACAGATACATAACTATTGTGTAATTGCACCTGTCAACATGGAGGTCACAGGTACATTCATACGTATTGTATAATTGCACTTGACGAAATGAATGTCACAGATAAATAAATATTGTATAATTTCACTTGAAGACACGAAGGGCACATATACATAATATTGTATGATTGCACTTGACGACACAAAGGTCACATATACATAAATAATGTATAATTGCGCTGGACATAAATAGTGTATCAATTTAAATGGCGACATTGAGGTCGCAGATAAATAAATATTGTATAATTTCACTTGATGACATGCAGGTCATAGAGACATAAATATTGTATAATTGCACTTTCCGACATGAACTTCACAGATACATAAGTATTGTATAACTGCACTTGGTCTCTGTAATACATATATTATATAAGTGCAGTTGACGATATGGATGGAGGTCTGTTACATACATATTGTATAATTGCACTTTTCGACATGAAGGTATGGTACATAAATAGTACATACTTGCACTTGACAGAATGTAAGTATTTCAGCAAATACATAAATAGTGGATAATTACACTTGACAACACGTAGTTATTGTAACATATATGTATATATTATATAATATCATTTGACATGAAGGTCTTGCCTGCGTCATAGTTGTTTCTCTCGGGTCGGCCATCTACAGTATTGTGGTCACTTCCTTTGGGTTAGCAAGATATTATGTATAAGGCAGATATTAGGTATAATAACAGCAATGATAAATCACAAGATTAACCTGTATAAGATATATAAGAGTACATTTATATTAGTGATAAGTCATATTAACGATTTTGAACTAGAAACAGTACTGGTAACCATTGTTGACGTTCGCATTTTTTCATTTCGAAATGTGCAAGTCAAAGCCACACGATGTTTATTTCATATTTAACTGGGATTATATAGATTTTGCGTCCAATATTATATATATAAACTTTTGCAGAAACATCACAATAACTTAAAAAGCCCACACCACTTCCACCCCTTAACGCCCCAAGCACACATCAAAGCCCCCAAGCACACACCAAAAATAAGTTGGATTACCTTCCCGAAGACAACCTAAAATATGAAATAACGAAATACTCGAGTCAGTAATATTTCCTTTTATGTTGATACATCCTTTTGATCAATAAAGGCAATGTAATGCCATAGTGTATTGGTTAGTATCCCGGCTTAGTAACACATGGATCGCATTCGAGCCAGGACAAAATGTGGGTTAATTATCGAAATATTTAAGAATTGTTTCCTACCTTACTACTCCTTCGGATGAGACCATAAACCGAGGTCTGTTCGCTAAATAGTCCAGTGAAATACAGCGAGGGTATGAGATATAGTGTCCTATAGAAACCACAGTGCAATACAGCGAGGATAAATAAACGCTTATACGCACACGCCAATAGTGCATGCAATACAGCGAGGATAAATAAACGCTTATACGCACACACCAACAGTGCAATACAGCGAGGATATGAAATCTAGGGTACTATAGAAACCACAATGCAATACAGAGAGGATAAATAAACGCTTATACGCCCACATCAATCAAGACAATATGCAAATGTCTGCCAATACTTAGTCACTTGAATATAAATGGGAAAAGCGCGACAATATGGCTGATAGTTTATGCATTGTAAATAAATTGTCTCATCAGTAGATTTTACGATCCAACTTATTATGATAGAAATAACCACTTTTCTCAAGGCGTCTACTGTCAACATTAAAACAAAACAAATGTGGCATGTATTTTATATTTGGTTTGACGGCAAACACGAACAGCCCTGGGCTTTGCACCATCTCCGGAGAATACAGTTTATATGTCGACATATTCAATAACGAAACTTATTTGTTTTTTGTTTTTTATCTGTTGGCTAGGTAATATTCGAAACAGTGACCAACCCTCCATCGACATTGCTTTACATAGGAAAATTCCCTCAAAACACATATGCCGTTTTATTTACCGTTAAATGCTGTTCGATTCGCTCCCCCCCCCGCCCCCCCCCCCGCCCCCCCCCCCCTGCTCCCCCCCCACCCGCACCCCCCCCCCCCCCAACCCCATCCCCCCTCCACTACCCACATCGGCGATTATGCGTGTTAAACGTATGTAGTGAATGACAAATTTAACATAAAGCACTAACGTATATACTTCAATGAATTTGCCATTTACTACTGGCGTTTATAACTGCATAAACGCCGAAATGCGAATCAATTTTTAACGAAAAATATTAACACATTATCTTTTAATGAAATTAGCAAACACATACCTTCTTTAAGACTCCGTTCTTCTTTGCTCTCTTTGCGTGTTGCCTGAAAAAAAGTAAAACAGCGTCAAATATAAATAATATATCCGGTAATGTTATATTCTTCGGATGACTGAATGTTCAGAAAATAGTTCAAGAATTGTTATTCGTTTATACAAGGGGCATTTTGAAAGTATTAAAAGTTGCAACAGCGTAGATGTATGTGTTTATATACACTTACGGTATAACAACAGCGTAGATGTATGTGTTTATATACACGTACAGTATAACAACAGCGTATATGTATGTGTTTATATACACGTACAGTATGACAAATGAAAGATCTATTTAATCTTTTGACAATATATTTATTTAAAAAAAATAATTAAATGACCCTAAATCGCTCACCTGATGATCTTCACAAAGGGTATTGTTTTAGTAACAGTGACTTTGGCCTGGCCCCCATTGACCTTCAATGCAATCCCAAGCTTCCTTTCCATATCAGATACCTATACAACAAGTTTTGTCTCATTCCTAATATATAAATATCATATTCATGAGAGGTGATAGTAAGAAGGTTCACCCTGAGGATATGAGTATCGCCCGAGGCGAAGCCGAGGGTGATAATCTATATCCGAAGGATTAACCTTCTTACTATCACCCTCTCATGAATGTGATATTTATTTTATTATACCGAAATCCGCTCGTGCCAAAATAAGTTTCATTTTCAGTACAGATTTGACTTTGCCGGTTTTTTTTTTCTTTTTTTTTCTTTCAAAAACAACTTTTTTCAAAATAATTATGTCTATGAAAGTTATAGCGTTGACTTGTAAATAACGTAACTAAGAAAATGAGTGGTAGTTTATTAAAATCGGTAAAGTACTTTTGAAGTTATGATAAATTAAAAATAGCATTTCACCATACTGAGCCGATGACGTCACCGAAACAGTAAGCACCCCAACGCGCATCAAAGAGCGCATGCGATAATGTTTTACTATCATCCTGCGATTTACTATCACCCTGTACTATCACCCTCGCGTGGGATAGTTAGAAATTACACATTGTTGTCTATGGGGATTTAGCATGGGCGTTTTATGTGAGGTATAGTAACTAAAGTTATTGCCCGGAAACCATTTTTCTATGTAAGTAATAGCAATTTTGACCTTGACCCCTGTGACTTCAATCCCAACAAGCTACCAGCACAGCAAATTTCGTCACAATAGCTCATTCTTAACAAAAGTTGTTGAGCGGAAACCATTTTCCTATTTTAGTTACAGTGACCTTGACCTTTACTCCAGTGACACGAAATGCAATACCTAGCTTTCTTTCTATATAAGCTACCTACACAGCAAGTTTTATCTCGAACTCACGACCCCCTCCCCTCTTATACTCCCACACCCCCTACCCGGACGAGTGCAAGGCAGACGCTTCACCATTCCACCGGCACAGTCTTACTCTTGGGTGAGAATAATTGGGAATAAAAACGTCTGCTTAGAACGAAACCTTTTTTATTATGAAAAATGGTATATGTACGGCTTACATGCAACATAAGAACTTTAAATGCTAAAATACAAATAATTATATCGAATCATTCGCCGCCTTTGTCTATGAGACTAGATCTTGGGAATTATTTTAACATGATTGCGTGACAACTATTCACAGCAGAACACACGGGAAATGTATGACACAAATAGTTTACAAGGTTAACATAAATAAAACGAAAATATGACAATGGCGAAGATATCCCATTCGCTAAAATGATTTGCGAATACTGCATCGAGCAGTTACCTGTGCAAGGATTAACTTATTTTTGAAATCCACGAAGCAAGGCATAAAGACTCAGTTCACATGTATAATCGTGTTAATACCATCTGGTAGGAATGTGAGAGATAAGGTTAGTATACTTTAAAACCATAGGGTTTCTGCAGCTAACACCAAGCCATTTGGTGACCTGGTGAGCCCAGGTGGGTGACGGTAATGTAGTACATTTAAAAAACACGTAGAAAAGGTTGATAAAGTGTGTGATTTGAAATGAAGAAAGAATATTAAGTGAAAAAAATACCTTAAACAAAACGGAATATATATCAGCGTAGATAATTGAGTAGTGTGCCGAATGAAATATTACCAAACCGAGGCCTAATATTAGCTTTATACTGGTTCCAGTGTCGCATTAACACACGCCTAAAAATAGACAATGCACCAATAACAAACGGGAACCATTTCCTAACCAACCGCACTTGAACAACACTTGAGCAACACACGAGCACCAAAACTGTCAAACAGAGAGAAAACACACACATTTCAGAGTGAAAGGCAAACTTCACTTGATCAAATATAGAAAAAATCTTGTTTTCACAGAGAGAGAGAGAAAAAGAGGCAGAGAGAGAGGAGGAGAGAGAGAGACTAAGAGAGCGGGGGGAGACAAACTACATTTTAATGAACAACAAGTGAGCAACACATCTGTCAAATCGAGGGGAAGAGTTTTACAGAGTGAGAGACGAACTCATTTGAAAGGTTGTTTTGCGAGCAAAACGCAACGCACGTCGCAATAAATATCGTAAGCAATAGCAACGTAAACAATAATAAAAGGAAACTTTATTAGAGGCCTGTTCTGTCACCGAAGAGTCTTTGGAAGAGTCTCTATGGAAACAAAACATTATCACGTGTTCACAGTTTATTTACATACGCGTGTAGATGTTTAAGTTTAATCCCTTATTTGGCAATCGTTCAGGGAATTATTTCACTGGATTTGATCATAATTCCATTTCCCTCACTTATTTGACTAAAACGTGATCTTAATCCAGATTCATCACCTATTCACTAATTTGTGATCAATAATCCAGATCAGTCACCTATTCACTAGTCGTGATAATGAATACGACTTATTTAAGTAGCTTGATTATTAATCCCAGTTTATTTGCGCAATCACTCCAGTTCGATCACTTATTCACTCCAGCTCTCTCACTCATTCACTCCAATTCGATCACTTATTCACAAGACGTGACCATGGATCCCACTTCAATCACATGCTTATGAATCCCAAAAACGCTGCAGAAAGTGTTCGGAACTGTCCTACTGCAGTTTACTTAATTAAGTGCATTGAAATGGCTCCTTATTTGTGTAATATGAGATCAGTTTACTTAATTAAGTGCATTGAAATGGCCCCTTATTTGTGTAATATGAGATTATGTGAACTTTTGTGAGATGGCGTAAAACGCATTTTGAAATTGACTGTTAAATATCAATTGTAGATTTTATAAAAATCCATCAATACGCACTTCGCTTTCAAAGTGCTGAAAATAAGCACTAATTATGTAAATTATAGAAATATATTTAGTTTAAATTTCCCATGTATTAACGCACCAGCATTGCTTTAAGAAATGACGTCATCCATCCTGAAGCTTTACAACTATGTAGCAATACACAATCACGGATTATTATGACACTAGAGAAATGCTACTTGTATGCTGTTGTATGTTTTGATTGTTGTTGACGAGGATTAATCACATTATATTCTAATGCAGATATTGAAAGTACACTGAACTTTATACACCATATTTGCGTCGAACTTTACACAGTTGCATTTGCCAGATTTCAAGATCATCTTCAAGCCATCTGGGAATTTGTGAGAAATAACTATGTAATATTTATAGCATAATCTTTCGAGCATATACGATTTATACTGCTTTTCGAGGACCGCAGGCCCGAGAGTGCAGTATAAATTGCATACGAGAAAAATATGCTATAAATGTTTTGTACCAAAGTCATTCAATGCCGGTAATTGACATTTTAATTGACAGGTTGTGTGTAAACATTACAACTACGCGCGTGTAAAATTGAGTAGACCATGGTATAACTGCCGAATCTGTCATTTATAGCACGGCTGAAATATACCGGCAGTTATAGCACGGTTTAGGTTCAGACCTTCAAGTTTATGAAAATTATATCATAAGCAAGAGCAAATGAAAACCGTTATAGCTATGGTACAAATAATAGATATGTGCACGCATCATTATGAATGACAGAGATATCCTGAGAGTAGAGTCCAATAAATAGTCCAAACGATATCAAAGCTCTCCAGTATAAAATCAAGCATGATAACCGTCAGTATTCCCCAGATGTAACACGAATGCATTTACCGTTAGCACTAGTGTTAACGACTATTGGTCTGCCATACTTATTTGAAAAAAAATGATCCAAAATGAATGGGAAATGGTAAAGTCTAGAGATGACGAGACACCATTTCTAAATAAAATAAGCCAAGATATCGCATCATTCAAATTTTAAAGACCACATGATTAAAAGAAACTAGGATATTCTTTCAATGTGGTTTTAAAATAATCCCAATGCCGTATTATGCTGAAATTGATGGACATTCTTTGTCAAAGTATTATAACTGACAACTATTTTTGTGGATGTGTTAAACACCATTGAGTGATTATGTTGCAGAGAAACATAGCAAACAAACACTAATTGATCATTAGACACCATGTCTATTGAGTGATTATGTTGTATAGAAACATTGCAAACAAACACTAACTGATCATTAGACACCATGTCTATTGAGTGATTTTGTTGCATAGAAACATTGCAAACAAACACTAACTGATCATTAGACATCATGTCTATTGAGTGATTATGTTGCATAACAACATTGCAAACAAACACTAACTGATCATTAGACATCATGTCTATTGAGTGATTATGTTGCATAGAAACATTGCAAACAAACACTAATTGATCCTTAGACATCATGTCTATTGAGTGATTATGTTGCATAGAAACATTGCAAACAAACACTAACTGATCATTGGACATCATGTCTGTTGAGTGATTATGTTGCATAGAAACATTGCAAACAAACACTAATTGATCCTTAGACATCATGTCTGTTGAGTGATTATGTTGCATAGAAACATTGCAAAGAAACACTAACTGATCATTAGACATCATGTCTATTGAGTGATTATGTTGCATAGAAACATTGCAAACAAACACTAACTGATCCTTAGACATCATGTCTATTGAGTGATTATGTTGCATAGAAACATTGCAAACAAACACTAATTGATCCTTAGACATCATGTCTGTTGAGTGATTATGTTGCATAGAAACATTGCAAACAAACACTAACTGATCATTAGACATCATGTCTGTTGAGTGATTATGTTGCATAGAAACATTGCAAACAAACACTAATTGATCATTAGACATCATGTCTGTTGAGTGATTATGTTGCATAGAAACATTGCAAAGAAACACTAACTGATCATTAGACATCATGTCTATTGAGTGATTATGTTGCATAGAAACATTGCAAACAAACACTAACTGATCCTTAGACATCATGTCTATTGAGTGATTATGTTGCATAACAACATTGCAAACAAACACTAACTGATCATTAGACATCATGTCTATTGAGTGATTATGTTGCATAGAAACATTGCAAACAAACACTAATTGATCCTTAGACATCATGTCTATTGAGTGATTATGTTGCATAGAAACATTGCAAACAAACACTAACTGATCATTAGACATCATGTCTGTTGAGTGATTAGGTTGCATAGAAACATTGCAAACAAACACTAACTGATCCTTAGACATCATGTCTATTGAGTGATTATGTTGCATAGAAACATTGCAAAGAAACACTAACTGATCATTAGACATCATGTCTATTGAGTGATTATGTTGCATAGAAACATTGCAAACAAACACTAATTGATCCTTAGACATCATGTCTATTGGGTGATTATGTTGCATAGAAACATTGCAAACAAACACTAATTGATCCTTAGACATCATGTCTGTTGAGTGATTATGTTGCATAGAAACATTGCAAAGAATTACTAACTGATCATTAGACATCATGTCTGTTGAGTGATTATTTTGCATAGAAACATTGCAAAGAAACACTAACTGATCATTAGACATCATGTCTGTTGAGTGATTATGTTGCATAGAAACATTGCAAAGAAACACTAACTGATCATTAGACATCGTGTCTATTGAGTGATTATGTTGCATAGAAACATTGCAAACAAACACTAACTGATCCTTAGACATCATGTCTATTGAGTGATTATGTTGCATAGATACATTGCAAACAAACACTAATTGATCCTTAGACACCATGTCTATTGAGTGATTATGTTGCATAGATACATTGCAATACAATATCTTTTATTCACTCAATTCACATTTACATGAATATATGAGGTATGTATAACAACATTTAAATCATCATCGAGGCTCATAAGTATAATAGAAGACAGATATTATAGATATAATTTGACGTGGTTAATTACAAAAGAGTAATGCTGTTTGGTAATAGCTGGGAGAAGAAATGGCCTCCCAGGTAGTCCTCATTTATCATATAACTAAAGATCTGTTTTGTATACACATATATGGGAGAGTTCTTCATTTATTTGTTGGCAATTGCATGGCAAAAATAACGTCGAAACCAATACATATGATAATTAAACAAAATCAAACAGTATTACATTACAACATGAATATTATCTATTTGACTCTTTGCATGATGTTTTTAATAAATTCACACAATTTTCTAAACTCTGAATTATTTTTGGTGTTTATTAATTTATCAAATTTGTATACATTGGGTCTTTTAAAATATTCTGGACTGATATATTTACTACGTTGAGTTTTGAATTCGCGGCATACAAACAGATAATGGAACTCATCTCCTATATCCGTTTTGCAAAGCTGGCATATTCTACTATTATACGGAGTTTTATTCCAATTGCCAGTTTCAACTGGTAACCTGTGATTTCTTGTTCTGAATTTGGTTATATATTTTAACGAACAATATGGTGCATTGGTAAGATAGTTTTCAAAGCAAAACTTATGTTTAAATAAACGATAGGAGGTACTGTTGCTCGAATACATTACTTTAGAATACCACTCATTTAAGAATAAATCTTTGAGTTTTTGATTTACTGAACACTTTAACCATTTAGTGTTGGGAAAGGTCTGCGAATCCCATACTCCACTTAGGCCACATTTAATCAGTATGTCTCTGATCTGGTTTAGCCACTGAAAGTTTCTTTTTGCAATAGTTGATGCGCTATATTTGAAATGGCTGCGTAGTATTTCATAAATTAAGTTTGAAAGTTTAGCTCTTTCTGGATTGTTAATTTTAGCCCAAAACGAAATTACTCTAGTATGAATATCTACTGATACTGGAAATACCCCTGTTTCCCCGTATAACATATAATTTGCAGTAGATTTCTTTAGATTCAAAATATGCTTTAGAAACTTCAATTGTACCCTGTCAATTACATCAAGAATTCCATACCCCCATATTTCGCTGCCATATAAAAGAATGGGTTTAATTGTTTTATCGAATAAATCTATTTGCAAGTCTATTGGTAATGACAAATGTCTAGCTTTTTTGAGTAGACTGTATAGAGCTCTAGTAGCCTGATTAGCAATATGTTTCTTTGCCAAATAAAAAGAACCACTTCTACTAAAATATATACCTAGATACTTATATTCTGTTACAATGTCAATTGAATCACCATTAAACGTAAACTTATAATTAGATTGTCTACCTTTTGAGAAAACCAGCACTTTAGATTTATCTATGTTTACTGTAAGTTTCCATTCATCACAATACAATTTATAAACATTCAATGCATTCTGTAAATCTTTCTCACTTTCACACACAATAACTGTATCATCAGCATATAATAAAACAAACAATTTAAAAAACATGTTTACTTGATCAAGTGCATGAGGTTGGCAGTATGTACCATCAACAATATTACTATTGCGCAGAAAATCGTGTAGATCGTTTAGATATAGTGAAAACAAAATTGGCGAAAGATTTCCACCTTGCCGTACTCCTATATTAGATGGGAAATAATCGGAATGTGTTCCATTTACAGTTTCACATGATTTTATATTACTATACATACTTTTAATTAAATCAAAACATTTTCCTGTTATTTCGTGCCTTGATAGTTTATACCATAACGCTGCTTTCCATACTTTGTCGAAAGCTTGTTTCAAATCTATAAGAGCACAAAATAGTTTCTTTTTATTGTTATTTAATAATTGTATAAGGCTGTGTAAAATAAACATATTATCGGTTGTAGAAAAATCTTTCCTATATCCTGCTTGATGTTCAGTTATTACATCATGCGTATCTAAAAACGTCTGTAGACGTATATTTATAATTGTTGTAAATAGTTTTCCGAAGCAACTTAACAATGTGATTGGTCTATAATTGCTGGGATCAAACGAATGCCCCTTATTTTTAAAAATAGGATTAATAATTCCTATAGTCCAATCTTCTGGCACTATGCCTGTATCAAATATAATATTGAAAAGCTTAACATATAACTGTCTCATGATAGGTAGTGTATGTTTTATATGTTCGTTTAGGACCTTGTCCACCCCGCAAGCTTTGTTATTCTTTAATTGTTTGACCGCATTCTCTATTTCTACTTCGGTAATGACTGAGTTAATTTCGTCGTTGACACTCTCATTGAGATTATTTTCTGCATTATAAACGGTTTCGGGTTTGTCTAAATTAGAGACGTCAGAGTCATAATTAGCATTTTTAAAAAAACTCGAACAAGTCTTTCAAAGACGCATTAACGTTTCCACTTTTTTTTCCAGATAACATTTTCCAATATTTTTTTGGATCGGATTTACCTAATTTACGTATTTTTTCAACATTTTCTTTTTTGAATTTATTGTAAAATGATCGCATCGTATCTTTATATAGCTAACTATTGTTTTTTAGATTCATCTTATTAGCATACGTTTTTCTAAGTTTATATAAATATTTAGCGCGATGAAACTGCTTTCTTGCAAAATCATGTCTATGGAGTGATTATGTTGCATAGATACATTGCAAACAAACACTAATTGATCCTTAGACATCATGTCTATTGAGTGATTATGTTGCATAGAAACATTGCAAACAAACACTAATTGATCATTAGACATCATGTCTGTTGCATAGAAACATTGCAAACAAACGCTAATTGATCCTTAGACATGATATCATGTCTATTTGGTGATTATGTTGCATAGAAACATTGCAAACAAACACTAACTGATCATTAGACATCATGTCTATTGAGTGATTATGTTGCATAGAAACATTGCAAACAAACACTAATTGATCCTTAGACACCATGTCTGTTGAGTGATTATGTTGCATAGAAACATTGCAAACAAACACTAACTGAACATTAGACACCATGTCTACTGAGTGATTATGTTGCATAGAAACATTGCAAACGAACACTAACTGATCATTAGACATCATGTCATTGAGTGATTATGTTGCATAGAAACATTGCAAACAAACACTAATTGATCCTTAGACACCATGTCTGTTGAGTGATTATGTTGCATAGAAACATTGCAAACAAACACTAACTGATCATTAGACATCATGTCTATTGAGTGATTAAGTTGCATAGAAACATTGCAAACAAACACTAATTGATCCTTAGACATCATGTCTGTTGCATAGAAACTGTCACAGGATGACCTTAGTGGTTGGGCTAACTCAGGAAAGAATCAATGACGGTGAATGCATTTACATAAGTTTAATGCAACTTTTAAAATATGTTTAATATATATACAATTATCTAAAAAAAACAAGCGAATACACAAATGAACTATGAAAGAATGTTCTCATGAACGTTTAAGACGTTCTTAGTATTGTTATAAATACTGAATGTCTAAGACACTAAAGTGTTGTTAAAGCTATAACAATGTTGATCTAGCGCGATAACTGTGATGCGCGAGAGCTCATGAAGATGATGATGCGCGAATTCAATGGATGATTGTCATCAAATGCCTTCTGTAAGGGTTGTTGACGCGATGCAATGATAGTTAACCTCCACTGAGATTGTGAGTGATATTCCTCCAGTGAGGATTGGTAACGGGCCCACCTTGTGTCCCGGGGGTTGTCGTTAGTAAAACCTGGCTGCGCAGGTACGGGGACCGTCTCCACCGCTTGTAACGTTAATCGTGGAAGCTTAGCTCCACTCCTGGATATCCCAACCTAGATGGCTTACTCCAACCCTGGATGGCTTATATCCTGGATGGCTTATATCCAACCGTGGATGGCTTAGGCACATGTTGCCTATGAAATTTGCCGTCTAATCTCTGTTCCAACAATGTACTATCGATCATCCCGGCGAGAGCTAGAAGACAAAGGGTTTTATAGCAAACATTACGCCCAAATCATTATTTCCCCCGTTCAGTCCGTGACAAACGTGGCTAAATCTACAGTATTGAATCTACACGAGATGCCCCTTATACAATTTTGCCGTTTAAGGAAAATATACCTATACATTTACATGCATTAGCACTAAACTCTACCCGTGACATTTTGTGACAGAAACATTGCAAACAAACACTAATTGATTCTTAGACATCATGTCTGTTGCATAGAAACATTGCAAACAAACACTAATTGATTCTTGGACATCATGTCTGTTGCATAGAAACATTGCAAACAAACACTAATTGATCATTAGACATCATGTCTGTTGCATAGAAACATTGCAAACAAACACTAATTGATTCTTAGACATCATGTCTTTTGAGTGATTATGTTGCATAGAAACATTGCAAACAAACACTAACTGATCATTAGACATCATGACTGTTGAGTGATTATGTTGCATAGAAACATTGCAAACAAACACTAACTGATCATTAGACATCATGTCTATTGAGTGATTATGTTGCATAGAAACATTGCAAACAAACACTAACTGATCATTAGACATCATGTCTATATTTGAACAAATACAATCCCAATCAAATAGTAATATATAAATCCGATCAAATGAAGTGTTCATCCGAATGTTTCACCATACCACATGTTTCACCCAATTTACAATGTAAGTGCACGCTTTTCATGTGTGTCATGTGTGTATTGAAGTGTATTGGTATATGAAGAAAATATTTTGAAAATCGCATCCTTACATAGCATTTCATATAAAAACAACTATTTAAGTGTTCATATGTAAGTGTTCATATGTTTAATCTATGTCCCTAGAAAATCGTGCTAATCTATTTTGTTCAGTATATATTCAAATATATCGCTATGTATTGTTCAAACTTTCATACACGTACAAGAAAAACAACAACAAAAAGATACCCCAATTATATTAGTATATTAGACACCCGTCCCCACTCCCAAATACCATACACTCACAAGTTTACAAAGGCGGCGCATACGGGCCGCTAACAACATTTATACCGGTAAAAAATTATCTGTTCCCCTTAATCACAATGTGACACACTCAACATACCCATGTTACCACTACTAGATAGTATTTTCGTCAGGTATGGAACTACCGTTTACAGACAAAATGTTAGTATTCCTATTGATACAAACTGTGTACCTCTTGCCGTCGGTTTGTTCTTGTACGGCTATGAAAGAGATTACATATTGAGTCTTTTACCAGATACTCAGGCAGATGTCATTGAAGATTTAATGACACCTCTCGGTATCTGGATGACATATTGAACTTTGACAATCCTTTCGTTTCTATTATGGTTAAAACTATATATACTAAAGAACGTCAACTCAACAAAAAAAGAAAGATTTAATAATCGGACAGGGAAAGTAGCATTCAATGACGACAGTCAACAACAAAACACAAAAACAAACACGCAAATAGACAAACGAGAAGGCAAAAGTATTAAAAAATGCAAACAACATCACAAACACAAAAGGGTTGACAATAGGGCTTCCGCCTTGGAACGGTCAGTGGCCAAAAAGGCCACTGGGGGTTTAAACCAGGTTCTAGGGTGCACCAAACCTCACACTTACCTTATTGTCATCCCAATTAAACGGGATAGTGTAAATAAAGAAATCCCCGCCATGAAATATTCTCTAACCAACAAGGCAGCGTTAAAAGGCTATATAAGTAAAACACTTAGATACTCATGTATATATAAAAACGAAAAGAACAAAAGCCTAAAAAGCCACAATGAAGGTACTCGATGACTTGGCAGACGCCAGAGCAACAAGAGAATAAACCATTGAGGGCACGACAAGACAACACCGCGGACAAACATCAAACGTCACCGTCCTAATGGGCTTTAGGTAGGTGTCATCATAGGGTCCACAGCTTGTCCGCTCATCGTGCAATTAAAGAGTAAAGCGTAGTGGCGAACTGTAAAAGGGTCCACCACCAAGCATGCAGTACGTTTCAAAATGATAGGGTTATAATCTCTTTAGATAAACCTTTTAGCCCTGTTGGAGTAGCTTCTTAGTTATATAAATATTACAAACATGAAAGTCCTCAACACGACTATAAGCTCTAGAAAAAAAATCCAATAAGTTGAGAAACACAGACCCCATAAGATTAGCTCGGGGGACATCCCCATCCAAATAGAGAGAAATTATTCAAGGAAAGAAGCGACAGTATTCTGATACTTGATCTACTTCTCTCTGTAGAGAGAAATAAGTCAAGGAAAGAAGCGACAGTATTCTGATACTCGGACGCTGTGGTTTCTATAGGACCCTATATCTCATTTTTGATCTACTTCACTCTATAGAGAGAAATAATTTAAGGAAAGAAGCGACAGTATACTGATACTTGATCTACTTCTCTCTATTTGGATGGGGATGTCCCCTGAGCTAATCTTATGGGGTCTGTGTTTCTCAACTTATTCGATTTTCCTAGAGCTTATAGTCTGTTGACCACTTTCATATTTTTAATATTTATATAACTAAGAAGCTACCCCAACAGGGCTACCATTACTATAAACTTCGAACAACCTTTGCAAAATTGTATTATCGTAAACATGATCTACTTTTAACATATGAATTAATACAAGAACTCTTCTGCGACAAGGACTATCACAAACTGACTTCTATGGTGATGTGATTTACAAACTGTGTAAGATCCTTGGTCATAATCACTTTCATAAAATCTTTTTTGAACTTATCAAAAGTGTTTATGGGTGACCCAATCATTTTGAAACTCATTACATGTTTAGTGGTTGAACAATATACATTTCGCCACTATGATTTCCTCTTTGAGTGTGCGATGACCGTAGAAATAAAGGATCTTATGATGACGGCTACCTTATTCCTCAAAGGACGGTAACGTTTAATATTTCTCTCAAATCTTTTCTTGTCATATCCTTAAAGGTGTGTTCTCTTGTTGCTCAGGCTTCTGCCAAGTCATTGACTTCTTGCTTGATGGTTTTCTTTGCTTTTGTCTTTTATATTGCAATAAATATATGATCATTTTTGTTTCATGCTTATATTGCCTACAAAAGCTGCATTAAAGCTGCCTTGTTTGTTAGAGAATTTAACCTGGCGGTAATATCTTTATGTATACCGTCCCCTTTTATTGAGATGACAATAGGGTAAGAGTGCTGTTTAGTGCACTCTAGATCCTGGTTTAAACCCCAAGCGGCATTTTTTGCCACTGACCGTTCCAAGGTGGTAGACCTATTACGTGAGCAGAAAAACTATTAAATATAAAGAAAACCACGGTGGCCTGTTTGGAACAAGATTTCACCCTGTAAATGACAGAGCTAGAACGCCAGAACGTAAGGCGAGAACGCCAGAATGTGAGGCGAGAACATGAGAACACGTATCGCAATCTCGCATCCTCGTCTTGCATTCTCGTAGTTTCGCGCTGGCGTTCATACGAAGAGATTGTGAGAGAATATCGCAAACTGTCCCTGTTTGAACATTAAAGGACGAAAACGCGAACAGGTGGGGCGCTAGAATGCGAGTCGAAAATGAGATAACACACACGTTTAGAGAGAGAGAGAGAGAGAGAGAGAGGGAGAGAGAGAGAGAGAGAGAGAGGGAGAGGAAGAGAGAGAGCAACGAAATGCGAGAGAAGGAATGAAGAAAAAACAAACTTGAGCAACATGGTTAACAATTAAAAAGGGAACTCGTAGAAACGACATGTATGTACCTTTTCTGTCCTGGAGGTGTCTTTGGAAGAGTCTCTATGGAAACAAAACATTATCACGTGTTCACAGTTTATTTATTTTCACGTGTAGATGTTTAAGTTTAATCACTTATATTATATACTGTCCTCGTTCAGTGAATTATTTCACTAAGACGTGATATTTAATTCCAAATCAGTCACCTATTCTCTAGTCGTGGTAATGAATTCCACTGGCAAACATTTATTCAATAAGCTTGATTATTAATCCCAGTTTACTTCCTTAATCACTCCAGCTCGATCACCTATTCACTCCAGTTCGATCTCTTATTCACTCCAGTTCGATCCCTTATACACTCCAGTTCGATATCTTATTCACTCCAGTTCGATCACTCATTCACTCCTGTTCAATCACTTATTCGCTCCAGTTCGATCACTTATTCACTCCAGTTCAATCACTCATTCGCTCCAGTTCAATCACTTATTCACTCCTGTTCGATCGATTATTCACTCCAGTTCGATCACTCATTCGCTCCAGTTCGATCACTTATTCACTCCAATTCGATCACATATTCACTCCAGTTCGAACATTAAAACACTTCAGTTTGATCACTTATTCTCAAGACGTGACAATGGATCCCACTTCAATCACGTGATTATGAATCACAAAAGTGTTCGGAACAGTCCTACTGCAGTTTACTGAAGTAGGTGTCTCGGAATGGACTCTTATCTGTGTAATAGGAGACTGTGTCCTACTGCAGTTTACTTAATTAGGTGTCTCAGAATGGCCTCTTATCTGTGTAATAGGAGACTGTGTCCTACTGCAGTTTACTTAATTAGGTGTCTCAGAATGGTCTCTTATCTGTGTAATAGGAGACTGTGTCCTACTGCAGTTTACTTAATTAGGTGTCTCAGAATGGACTCTTATCTGTGTAATAGGAGACTGTGTCCTACTGCAGTTTACTTAATTAGGTGTCTCAGAATGGTCTCTTATCTGTGTAATAGGAGACTGTGTCCTACTGCAGTTTACTTAATTAGGTGTCTCAGAATGGACTCTTATCTGTGTAATAGGAGACTGTGTCCTACTGCAGTGTACTTAAGTAGGTGTCTCAGAATGGAATCTTATCTGTGTAATAGGGGACTGTGTCCTACTGCAGTTTACTTAATTAGGTGTCTCAGAATGGCCTCTTTCTGTGTAATAGGGGACTGTGTCCTACTGCAGTTTACTGAAGTAGGTGTCACAGAATGGACTCTTATCTGTGTAATAGAAGATTGTGTCCTACTGCAGTTTACTTAAGTAGGTGTCTCAGAATGGACTCTTATCTGTGTAATAGGAGACTGTGTCCTACTGCAGTTTACTTAAGTAGGTGTCTCAGAATGGACTCTTATCTGTGTAATAGGAGATTGTGTGAGATTGTGTGAAAACATTATGGAATTGACTATACTCAATATTAAATGTTGATTAAAACAAATCAATGAATGTTCACTTCCGTTCTACATTTCGCGTACGTCGGTGCTGAAAATATGCACAAAATATGTAACGTGGAGAAATGTATTCTGTTGTAATCCCCCGTAATTAGCGCGTCAGCCTTGCTTTAAGATATGACTTCAGCCGCCCTATTTCTTTACAGCTATGTAACAATACACAATCACGGATTATTATGACAAAAGAGAAATGCTAATTGGACGCTGTTATTGTTGTTGGCATGATCTCTTCTTGTTTTAATGCAGAACATGATAGTACACTGAACTTTGTATACCCGATTTACGTCAAAATGTATGCAGTTGCATTTACCAGACTTCAATATCATCATCAAGCCATTTGGGAATTTGAAAGAATTTAACTTAAATATTTAATAGACATGTACAAACTTTCATGATTAAGGTCAGAGCTGTTTTAATTAATAAAAATGATATCAGATATTTTCAATATAAACTCTAAAAGCATGCAAACCGTCACTATTCCCTAGATCATACGTGAATGCAGTCATCGTTTGCACTAGGCATGGTACTAGTGTCGAAGGCATAATATGCGGATTAACACATAAACTGAAACAGTTGCCGAAGCACTCGGAAGCGTTACAGCTTAGAGAATTACGCTAACAAATCAAGTGAATAACATAAAACTGTACACACTATGCCGAATAAATATCTGGGTACTAATTACGCTGTATCCCCTACACGCTGCGCCGACGCTAAGCATAACACAGGAAGTGTGCAGATCCAGATGGTTTATAATGTTTATGTAAACACAAGAGTTAAAATGTCAGCGTGCCTTTTTATTCAGTTTCTATTAACGGCTGGGTACATCAGGTGATTTAATGTAAATTTTACGGTACTATTATTACAAAGTCTCTATCATCTCCGTTAAGGTTAACAATAAGCATATTCTGACTTTAAGACTCATTCACCTACGTATCAGCTAAATGCATACATGCTACATGCTGGATGTCTATCTGTGTTTAAAAAGCGATGAAACCTGTGCTGATTTGAAAAGTTGCATTCATATACCGTTTTGTACGATCGTTAAGAGCATTCTGGAATTTGAACTATATATCCTAAAGGAAAAACAAGAAAGTTTTTAATACAACTTGTGTTTATAATCAAATAAGTTTACGTGTATTTAACAAAAGTTCATTTCCGTATTAATTTGCAATATAACATATGGTGGAGATATCGGTGGCGATTTGCAATCACTGATAAATTAACAATACATAATTTGTACAAACAAAACTACATATATACTATATATAGCTATATACCATCCGTTGTTTTCAAAGCTAACATTGTAATCACTGTTGTTGATAAGTTAATATTACTCCGTATAATAGGTTCACTCTTATCGAATTAGGTATATAATTATCGAATTAGGTATATATATTCAAACATATGCTTTTCTGTGGTTCAAGCTTCCATATATTTACATTTTCTATTGTTCAAGCTTCCATACATTTACATTTTCTATTGTTCAAGCTTCTATACATTTACAAAAAATAAATAGTATCTGGAACCACACCTCCCACCCACCCCACCCAACAACCCGAATTCCCCACAAATAAAAAACGCCAAAGAATTATTTACAAAAACGGCGCATAATGCAGTGACGCGCTAACAATACAAATACGATATAAAATAAAGATATAACACTTCCATTTAATTACATTTTGTCACATAATTTGACAGTCCTCAACATAACACTTAACGACTTTATAGAAGATCAAGCTAATAAATTAATTGAACGGAAAGCGATTTACAAAATCTTCCTTGCCACACGAGCTGTCAGCACGAGTCAAGTATCACTAATACAATATTTCTACTAGATTCCGGCTTGTTACACATTGCACGCTGTCGTCAGCATATCCACGTTATGACTAAATTAATCAGAAACAATTAAAAGCATTGTCATAATGTCTCGTTATAAAATGTCAATGCGTTTGACAATAAAGAAATAAATACCAGCGCTGCTGTTATTAGGTTAGGAACGGCCACGAGAACTATAATATTGTGTATAGGACTTTTGAGCGACATGAATGCGTCTGGTGGAATTTAACTCCGTAAGGGGGCGCTTTTTGGCATTTAAGACGTTTACTACATCTTAACCTTGTATTATATTTAGGGAAAATGGAAATGTCAGCGGTATGCAAATATCCTAATTATAGAAATAGATTGAGCAAAAACTGGTTGGAACACTGGAACATTTTTAAGTCAAAATTGTGAAAAAAATATATGATAATAGTATGCTTGTGTTGTGTTAGAAAATATACCTTAACACTAGCGAGGATGTGTTCCCATTCTATTTCAGGGGCAGTTACTCTACCGCCTCTTTCTATTTACAAGGGAGCCTACACACATGGAGGACTACAGCATCATGCAAATCACCTGCATTCTAACCTCTAGGGTAGCGTATCCATGGCCGTTGCGTTGTAAACCTTCTCGACTCTCAACGCTGCGGGTTCGAATCCCACTGGGAGCTCAACTTGTAATACAATCTCGATTCTTACGGATGGCGGGAGGGGTACAGTACTGGTTCTACCCAGGAAAATTGGGTGGTCTGCCTCCACCGCAAAACAGAAATAGACCGTCATATATAACCTTACATGTGTTGGAAATGACGTAAACCACCACGTACAAGCAAACATCTAACCTGTAGGTCCCGGTAGTTGACCTCCTTTGTTTTTATCATTGCATTACGTTAAGGCGGTGTGCTTCTTCAATTATTTGATGACTTCAAACAGTTTGATTTACATAAAAATAAATTAGTGCAAACCGTATTTTCCTTAACAACGTTGTCTTCGCCTGCTTTTTATCATTGAATTACATTTAAATGGTGTGCTTTTCCAATTATTTGATGATGATTTTCATAAAAAAAATAGTATAAGCGGTATTTTACTTCACAATGTTGTCTTCACTTATAGATTAAATAAAATTATATATTCGAGCCAAACCTGTTTTGTTTGTAATGTATATGTTCTGTCTGTTGCATGCCAAATGTTATACATATGCAATTCGTCATCATGTGAAATTCACGTGTAGTTGTTTTATGTGAAGTTTGCAAACTACTCATGTAAGATTCACGTGAACCTCGCATTATTTTACATGCGTTAGGCCTTTATCATTTATAATGTTTTTAGCATTAATTACTTATCTTATTTTCACAATATTGGAAATTTAAGCTGGTATAAGATGAGAATAAACAAATGGTATGAACGACTATTTGTTCTACCTGTTGTATAATACATCGGATTGTATATCATACAGAAGCCATAATTACCCGACCAATACAATCTTCCGGTTTGAACTTTTGAACTTTTAAAGGGAGTAGGAAAAGCATATTAAAATACTTTAAACTATAGGAATACTGTGTTCTTGTTATAATGCATTGTAATGTGGATCTAGGTAAATTTCGATATGTTGTTTTTTTCTTTTTAAATCTATTTCTAGGTTTGTTTCCTGTTATGTTTGGCTGTGACTTATTCTGAATACGTAATTTATATACTGAATGCATGGTCTTTGACATTTCCTTTGTATTTGCATAGTCGTAAATCATTAAAGATTGTAGCATTGTAAATCGTTTAATTGAAAATAACACCTATTGGAATGACTGGTGTACTCTAACTACCAGTTATCGTAAGTTAGAGATGGCAGACAGATCAAATTAACATGCTAAAAAGCAAATAGAATATGGTCTCATCTCGTTGGTTGATTTAAACACCTCTGTGGATTACGCCTATCTCTATGTTTAATTCAGCCAACTCGATGAGACCATGCACACTCTATATAATTACTCATCATGCTTTTGATAGTGTTATATAGATTAATGATGGAAATTACTATGTAAACACAAACATAATATCAAACAAAACTGAGGCTTGATTGTAATTATTTATTTAACAACATGATATTAATAACAAATAATTTGATAATATATTATTAACGTTTGAACTATTTAATAAATGTAAATATACATGTATGAAATACAAGCTTTTAAATACCTGGATCTTCTTAGCAATATCTTAAGTCAAAAGTTATCAATTTTGTAATCACCTTTTTCTAGGCTCTGTAGTTTCGCTGAAAAATTAATAAAGATATTTAAAAATATGAAACATCTTAAATTTTGACTTATGTTCCCCAAAAATAAATGGCTTGTTCCCTTGTTCCAAAAACCCTATGATACCTTCAAAAATGAGCGGGAGGCTGACTCAGTGTTGACATTTGTCCGATTGTTTGTAAACTTGCTAAAAAAAAAAAAACTTTCTTATCAAAAACTAGGCAGCCATTTTTATTTTACTCTGTCCTTGTTACGCTAGAATCTGGATATTAAAATATATTATTATAATATGCCTAGTATGTTTATTCTCTTAGAATTACTACAATCACAGGATAAGAATATTGTTATAAATCAAACTATATAAGTACAACTTCAGCCGTAAGGAATTCAATCTTGATTAGTTAAACAATATTTAGATCTTTTTCATTTCATCCTCATGTTACCAGTTATTTGATGTTAATATTGCTCGTAGAAAATGTACTTTTGTCTAAAATCACTTGATGTATTATGCATGAAAATGTATGTTTGTCTATATAACGATGTACGTATGTACAAGTTAAATAAAATATATGTTCTGTTCTGTTCTTTATATCAAGCGAGACTCAATTACTTTGAGTATGTTCTCACTTTGTCAATATTTTATTTTTGTTATCTGCACGTCCATCGAAGATAATCTTGGATGAGCTGAAACAACATTATTTCATCATCCACCTCGGCTATTCAAAAGGCGTAAACAGGCCGTCAAATGTTCTTGCAGGTGTAACACGCCCATTGATTTTTGCACTGAGTTGTTAAAATTTAAATGAAGTGTTGCCATTCATATCGTTCATATCTAAGCCCAGATTAAAACATAATGATCTACATTCTCATCAAAAATGGCCTTTATGCTGCCAAAAATTCCACCGAAAAGTGGGGGTCATGTATCTTCTAAGAACTTTCGCATGAAAGAATGCTCCCTATAAAAGCATAAACACTGAGATGCCAAAATATTGTATTCATACACTCATTTCCATATAAGTAAAACAATTCGAAACTCACAACTTAACATGACAATGCTTGATAAATGTTACATATAGATCACTTATATGATATAAACCCAAAATGGCACTTTAAAGTATTAAAAATGTCATATATTTCTATTACTAAAAGAAACAAGAACTATTTACGGGCCGCCATAAGGCTGTACTTTGCAGACAAGATCTACAAGCTGTATCTCATATACTGAATTAATATCGTGCTATGGGAAGGTCAATCAGACAAGTTAAGTTGGTATGCTAATACAGGTGCATAAAACCTTGTTTCACTAACAGCAACGTCATTGTTAATAAACATTTAAAGCGACACACGCCAATCTTGAAGTTGCTTTCAAGCATTAAATTAGCGTCTCCATTGAATAATTCACTATCATTTTGACTTTAAACGTGTTTGTATATAATTAAATAAAATCTTGAGTTTTCATTGTTTCTTCTTATTCTACCATAGGCTTACATGACTGGTGCAATATAATCACCAGTAACAATACTTAATTACGGCTGTGAAGTGTGGAGTTTCACAAAATCAAAGGAGAGAGAGAGAGAATTCATCTCAAGTTTTGAAAAAAACATTCTAGGAGTAAAACTGACAACGATTAATGCTGGTGTTTACGGTGAATTGCGGCGTTATCCATTATTTATCACAAGATATACTAGAATAGTTAGATATTTGTTGAAATTAGTTACAACAGAAAATATCATTTTATCATCTATATATAAATCTTCATTATTTGATTGTGAAAGTGGTTTAAACAATTGGTTATCCAATGTAAAATCTCTGCTTAATAGTTATGACTTTATGTATATATGATATGATCCTTTAAGGGTGAACCATCAACATTTTGTATCTAGCTTTAAACAGAGGTTGGTATATGGCTTGATCTACAAGAAAATAGAGTATTATCAAGTTGGTATAGATAGGTAAAAGTTAATTTTGGATATGAAATTATATGAATATTTTATGTACAGAAAGATTACGAAGTGTGTTTACTAAATTACGTTTATCTTCACATATCTTAAGAATTGAGACAGGTCGTTATGCAAGAAATAGGATTGAAAGAAATGAAAGAGTTTGTAAAATATGTAATTCAACTGAAATTGAAGTTGAATTCCACTCTGTTTTAAATTGTACAGCTTATAGTGATATTAGAAAGAAATGTATCAGAACATATTACATACAAAGGCTAAATATGTTTAATTTGTTACACTGCTACAATCTTTAAAGAAGAAAGAACTTTTTAATTTAAGTAAATATTTGTCAGATGCGTTAACTGTCACATGTTCTATTCCAAATATTATTTCTTAAAACACATTCAAGGACATTCTCAGATAAACTGATATTTTATATATACATATGTAATTCCGTTTTGATTTTTTGATATCCTTGGATTATTGATTAAAATATTTGATTGATATGATCTATGATTAATTAGTGATTATATGTATTGCAAATTGAACTATAAGTGAGTGTGTAAAAATATGCGTAAGCTGTCATGTGATTGTAATTATGTATTATTGTAATTGTTTATTACACATTATGTGTGTAATGATGACAAACAGTAAAAGTTTAAATCAATACAAAATTATATCTACATACCTAATATATTATTGGTGAAATGTAATCAACTGCCAATAATACACAAAAACAATTTCCTTTATACTTTTCTTATAATTAATAATACTGATTAAACAAATGCAATGTATGTGGAAAAACTAACGGAACGCCGCGAGTTATATAAAAAATCAAGTTTGCCATGTGTCCCTATAATACCAATCGCCGCTCTCGGAAATTATACAGTATGGTTCACTAAGCTCATGGATGCGGATATCTGTTGAGTGGCATATTAGAAACTGTTTTATCGCAGTTACTTTTTGTTCAAAATGTTCATTAAACATGTTAAATATAGCGTGTGTGTATATTCTTCCTATAGTTTTCCATGGAAATGTATACATAGTGACCCATTCGATTCACGTTCTATGTATTTCACATGACTCACAGGAGTATAATTAAGACAAAAACATTCAATAATTTAAATGTGTACATGTAAGCGACAGGTTCTGTGCAAAACGTGTGTTTTTTTTCAATTAAAATGTACATTATCTCTTTACGAACATTTAATATGGAAACAGATTCTCAAAAGTTTTAAGCTAGCCCTGTATGATATGTGTAGTCTTTTGTTTAAACCATATTTTATTTTCCAATATTATCATAATGGTTATACAAAATAGATTTTAATCAATTTAACACAGTTTGATACGTGTTTTCGGAAAACAAGCTTAAGGTTTATGTCAGAAATACACAATGCCAATAAAAAACAACGACATCAGAAATCTATACCGTCAGGAAACAATAATCCTCTGGACTTAAGTCTGAAGTGTATCAAGTTCTGGAGAATAATAACAATGGGTAGATGGGGATATAATAACAATGGGTAGATGGGGATGTAATAACAATGGGTAGATAGGGTAATGGGTAGATGGGGATATAATAACAATGGGTCGATGGGGATATAATAACAATGGGTAGATGGGGCAATGGATAGATGGGGATATAATAGCAATGGGTAGATGGGGATATAATAACAATGGGTAGATGGGGCAATGGATAGATGGGGATATAATAACAATGGGTAGATGGGGATATAATAACAATGGGTAGATGGGGCAATGGATAGATGGGGATATAATAGCAATGGGTAGATGGGGATATAATAACAATGGGTAGATAGGGCAATGGATAGATGGGGATATAATAATAATGGGTAGATGGGGATATAATAACACTGGGTAGATAGGGCAATGGGTAGATGGGGATATAATAACAATGGGTAGATGGGGATATAATAACAATGGGTAGATGGGGATATAATAACAATGGATAGATGGTGATATAATAACACTGGGTAGATAGGGCAATGGGTAGATGGGGATATAATAACAATGGGTAGATGGGGATATAATAACACTGGGTAGATAGGGCAATGGGTAGATGGGGATATAATAACAATGGGTAGATGGGGCAATGGATAGATGGGGATATAATAACAATGGGTAGATGGGGCAATGGATAGATGGGGATATAATAACAATGGGTAGATGGGGCAATGGATAGATGGGGATATAATAACAATGGGTAGATGGGGATATAATAACAATGGGTAGATGGGGCAATGGATAGATGGGGATATAATAACAATGGGTAGATAGGGCAATGGGTAGATGGGGATATAATAACAATGGGTAGATGGGGCAATGGATAGATGGGGATATAATAACAATGGGTAGATGGGGCAATGGGTAGATGGGGATATAATAACAATGGGTAGATAGGGCAATGGGTAGATGGAGATATAATAACAATGGGTAGATGGGGCAATGGATATATGGGGATATAATAACAATGGGTAGATGGGGATATAATAACAATGGGTAGATGGGGCAATGGATAGATGGGGATATAATAACAATGGGTAGATGGGGCAATGGATAGATGGGGATATAATAACAATGGGTAGATAGGGCAATGGGTAGATGGGGATATAATAACAATGGGTAGATAGGGCAATGGGTAGATGGGGATATAATAACAATGGGTAGATGGGGCAATGGGTAGATGGGGATATAATAACAATGGGTAGATAGGGCAATGGGTAGATGGGGATATAATAACAATGGGTAGATAGGGCAATGGGTAGATGGGGATATAATAACAATGGGTAGATGGGGATATAATAACAATGGGTAGATGGGGCAATGGATAGATGGGGATATAATAGCAATGGGTAGATGGGGATATAATAACAATGGGTAGATAGGGCAATGGATAGATGGGGATATAATAATAATGGGTAGATGGGGATATAATAACAATGGGTAGATAGGGCAATGGGTAGATGGGGATATAATAACAATGGGTAGATGGGGCAATGGATAGATGGGGATATAATAACAATGGGTAGATAGGGCAATGGATAGATGGGGATATAATAACAATGGGTAGATGGGGATATAATAACAATGGGTAGATGGGGATATAATAACAATGGGTCGATAGGGCAATGGGTAGATGGGGATATAATAACAATGGGTAGATGGGGATATAATAACAATGGGTAGATGGGGATATAATAACAATGGGTAGATGGGGATATAATAACAATGGGTCGATAGGGCAATGGGTAGATGGGGATATAATAACAATGGGTAGATGGGGATATAATAACAATGGGTAGATAGGGCAATGGATAGATGGGGATATAATAACAATGGGTAGATAGGGCAATGGGTAGATGGGGATATAATAACAATGGGTAGATGGGGATATAATAACAATGGGTAGATGGGGATATAATAACAATGGGTAGATGGGGATATAATAACAATGGGTAGATAGGGCAATGGATAGATGGGGATATAATAACAATGGGTAGATAGGGCAATGGGTAGATGGGGATATAATAACAATGGGTAGATGGGGCAATGGGTAGATGGGGATATAATAACAATGGGTAGATAGGGCAATGGATAGATGGGGATATAATAACAATGGATAGATGGGGATATAATAACAATGGATAGATGGGGATATAATAACAATGGGTAGATAGGGCAATGGATAGATGGGGATATAATAGCAATGGATAGATGGGGATATAATAACAATGGATAGATGGGGATATAATAACAATGGGTAGATAGGGCAATGGATAGATGGGGATATAATAACAATGGGTAGATAGGGCAATGGGTAGATGGGGATATAATAACAATGGGTAGATGGGGCAATGGGTAGATGGGGATATAATAACAATGGGTAGATAGGGCAATGGATAGATGGGGATATAATAACAATGGGTAGATAGGGCAATGGATAGATGGGGATATAATAACAATGGGTAGATAGGGCAATGGATAGATGGGGATATAATAACAATGGATAGATGGGGATATAATAACAATGGATAGATGGGGATATAATAACAATGGGTAGATAGGGCAATGGATAGATGGGGATATAATAGCAATGGATAGATGGGGATATAATAACAATGGATAGATGGGGATATAATAACAATGGGTAGATAGGGCAATGGATAGATGGGGATATAATAACAATGGGTAGATAGGGCAATGGATAGATGGGGATATAATAACAATGGGTAGATAGGGCAATGGATAGATGGGGATATAATAACAATGGATAGATGGGGATATAATAACAATGGGTAGATAGGGCAATGGATAGATGGGGATATAATAACAATGGGTCGATGGGGATATAATAGCAATGGGTAGATGGGGATATAATAACAATGGATAGATGGGGATATAATAACAATGGGTAGATAGGGCAATGGATAGATGGGGATATAATAGCAATGGATAGATGGGGATATAATAACAATGGATAGATGGGGATATAATAACAATGGGTAGATAGGGCAATGGATAGATGGGGATATAATAACAATGGGTAGATAGGGCAATGGATAGATGGGGATATAATAACAATGGGTAGATAGGGCAATGGATAGATGGGGATATAATAACAATGGGTAGATAGGGCAATGGGTAGATGGGGATATAATAACAATGGGTAGATGGGGCAATGGATAGATGGGGATATAATAACAATGGGTAGATAGGGCAATGGGTAGATGGGGATATAATAACAATGGGTAGATAGGGCAATGGATAGATGGGGATATAATAACAATGGGTAGATGGGGCAATGGGTAGATGGGGATATAATAACAATGGGTAGATAGGGCAATGGATAGATGGGGATATAATAACAATGGGTAGATAGGGCAATGGGTAGATGGGGATATAATAACAATGGGTAGATGGGGCAATGGATAGATGGGGATATAATAACAATGGGTAGATAGGGCAATTGATAGATGGGGATATAATAACAATGGGTAGATAGGGCAATGGATAGATGGGGATATAATAACAATGGATAGATGGGGATATAATAACAATGGGTAGATAGGGCAATGGATAGATGGGGATATAATAACAATGGGTAGATAGGGCAATGGGTAGATGGGGATATAATAACAATGGGTAGATGGGGCAATGGATAGATGGGGATATAATAACAATGGGTAGATAGGGCAATGGATAGATGGGGATATAATAACAATGGGTAGATAGGGCAATGGATAGATGGGGATATAATAACAATGGATAGATGGGGATATAATAACAATGGGTAGATAGGGCAATGGATAGATGGGGATATAATAGCAATGGGTCGATGGGGATATAATAGCAATAGGTAGATGGGGATATAATAACAATGGATAGATGGGGATATAATAACAATGGGTAGATAGGGCAATGGATAGATGGGGATATAATAACAATGGGTAGATAGGGCAATGGATAGATGGGGATATAATAGCAATGGATAGATGGGGATATAATAACAATGGGTAGATAGGGCAATGGATAGATGGGGATATAATAACAATGGATAGATGGGGATATAATAGCAATGGGTAGATGGGGATATAATAACAATGGATAGATGGGGATATAATAACAATGGGTAGATAGGGCAATGGATAGATGGGGATATAATAACAATGGGTCGATGGGGATATAATAGCAATGGGTAGATGGGGATATAATAACAATGGATAGATGGGGATATAATAACAATGGGTAGATAGGGCAATGGATAGATGGGGATATAATAACAATGGGTAGATAGGGCAATGGATAGATGGGGATATAATAACAATGGGTAGATAGGGCAATGGATAGATGGGGATATAATAGCAATGGATAGATGGGGATATAATAACAATGGATAGATGGGGATATAATAACAATGGGTAGATGGGGATATAATAACAATGGGTAGATAGGGCAAGGATAGATGGGGATATAATAGCAATGGATAGATGGGGATATAATAACAATGGATAGATGGGGATATAATAGCAATGGATAGATGGGGATATAATAACAATGGGTAGATAGGGCAATGGATAGATGGGGATATAATAGCAATGGATAGATGGGGATATAATAACAATGGATAGATGGGGATATAATAACAATGGGTAGATAGGGCAATGGATAGATGGGGATATAATAACAATGGGTCGATGGGGATATAATAGCAATGGGTAGATGGGGATATAATAACAATGGATAGATGGGGATATAATAACAATGGGTAGATAGGGCAATGGATAGATGGGGATATAATAGCAATGGATAGATGGGGATATAATAACAATGGATAGATGGGGATATAATAACAATGGGTAGATAGGGCAATGGATAGATGGGGATATAATAGCAATGGGTAGATGGGGATATAATAACAATGGGTAGATGGGGATATAATAACAATGGGTAGATGGGGCAATGGGTAGATGGGGATATAATAACAATGGGTAGATAGGGCAATGGGTAGATGGGGATATAATAACAATGGGTAGATGGGGATATAATAACAATGGGTAGATGGGGATATAATAACAATGGGTAGATGGGGATATAATAACAATGGATAGATGGGGATATAATAACAATGGATAGATGGGGATATAATAACAATGGATAGATGGGGATATAATAACAATGGATGGATGGGGATATAATAACAATGGATAGATGGGGATATAATAACAATGGATAGATGGGGATATAATAACAATGGGTAGATAGGGTAATGGGTAGATGGGTATATAATAACAATGGGTAGATGGGGATATAATAACAATGGGTAGATGGGGATATAATAACAATGGATAGATGGTGATATAATAACAGTGGGTAGATAGGGCAATGGGTAGATGGGGATATAATAACAATGGGTAGATGGGGATATAATAACAATGGATAGATGGGGATATAATAACAATGGATAGATGGTGATATAATAACAGTGGGTAGATGGGGATATAATAACAATGGGTAGATGGGGATATAATAACAATGGATAGATGGTGATATAATAACAGTGGGTAGATAGGGCAATGGGTAGATGGGGATATAATAACAATGGGTAGATGGGGATATAATAGCAATGGGTAGATGGGGATATAATAACAATGGGTAGATGGGGATATAATAACAATGGATAGATGGGGATATAATAACAATGGGAAGATGGTGATATAATAACAATGGGTAGATAGGGCAATGGATAGATGGGGATATAATAACAATGGGTAGATAGGGCAATGGGTAGATGGGGATATAATAACAATGGGTAGATGGGGATATAATAACAATGGATAGATGGGGATATAATAACAATGGATAGATGGGGATATAATAACAATGGATAGATGGGGATATAATAACAATGGATGGATGGGGATATAATAACAATGGATAGATGGGGATATAATAACAATGGATAGATGGGGATATAATAACAATGGGTAGATAGGGTAATGGGTAGATGGGGATATAATAACAATGGGTAGATGGGGATATAATAACAATGGGTAGATGGGGATATAATAACAATGGATAGATGGTGATATAATAACAGTGGGTAGATAGGGCAATGGGTAGATGGGGATATAATAGCAATGGGTAGATGGGGATATAATAACAATGGGTAGATGGGGATATAATAACAATGGATAGATGGGGATATAATAAAAATGGGAAGATGGTGATATAATAACAATGGGTAGATAGGGCAATGGATAGATGGGGATATAATAACAATGGGTAGATGGGGATATAATAACAATGGGTAGATGGGGATATAATAACAATGGGTAGATGGGGATATAATAACAGTGGGTAGATAGGGCAATGGGTAGATGGGGATATAATAACAGTGGGTCAATGGGATATAATAACACTTGATATATGGGGATATAATAACAGTGGGTCAATGGGATGTAATAACAATTGATATATGGGGATATAATAACAGTGGGTCAATGGGATGTAATAACAATTGATATATGGGGATATAATAACAGTGGGTCAATGGGATGTAATAACAATTGATATATGGGGATATAATAACAATGGATAGATGGGGTATAATAACAATGGGTAGATAGGGCAATGGATAGATGGGGATATAATAACACTTGATATATGGGGATATAATAACAGTGGGTCAATGGGATGTAATAACAATTGATATATGGGGATATAATAACAGTGGGTATATTGGGATATAATAACAATGGGAAGATGGGGATATAATAACAATGGGTAGATAGGGCAATGGGTAGATGGGATATAATAACAATGGGAAGATGGTGATATAATAACAATGGGTTGAAGGGGATATAATAACAATGAGTAGTTGGGGATATCATAGCAATGGGTAGATGAAGATATAAAGCAGTAAAACTATTTAATGGCATATTACTTATTAAAGGGACACATTGCAATCATGTGTGTATGTGTGTGCGTGCGTGCGTGCGCGTGTGTGTGTCCCCCTCCGCATTTGAACCATTAGGCGGAGGGACTATAAACCTTAGAAACAGACACACTCACGCACGCAAACTGCTTGATAACAATTTCAAGATTGCCACGTGTCCCTTTAACATATAGCATTCCATTAAATAACTGTATTGCTTTATATCAACATCTACCCATTGCTATTCAAGCATTAATAATTCGCGACGCTAAAATTAGCGTCGCGAATTATTAATCCAGTATCAATTTTAACTTTAAATCTGCTTAAATATCATTAAATAATTACAAACTGCGAACAATACACATATTTAATGCATTCTGATAGGTTAATCATTCTTAAAAGTGTCCTGTTAATTCTCAATAACACGTCAGAATAAAATAGTTCCAGTTGCGCAGGCGCAGACTAAAGTGGAAGCCCAACATTTGATTTGAACGTCGAAAGGGGTCCGGGGTATGCTCGGGCTTAAGACCCGTCTTCAACATACCCTCAACTTATTATTACTTTTGCCTTCTTGTTTGTTTGTTTGTTTGTCTGTTTGCGTGTTTGTTTCTGTGTTTTGTGGTTGACTGTCCTCCTTGAATACTACTTTCCCTGTCCGATCTTTTTATATTTCTTTATCCGCTTTACCACTACTTGAAATTATTTTCGTCAGGTATTGAACAACCGTTTACAGACAAAATGTTGGCATACCTAGGGATACGAACTGTTTACCTCTTGTCGTTTGTTTGTTCTTGTATGGCTATGAAAGAGACTTCATGTTGCGTCTTTCACCAGATACTCAGGCAGATATAACTGAAGTCTTTAATGACACCTCCTGATACTGAACTTTGACAATCCTTTCGTTTCTATTATGGTTAATACTATATATCCTCAAGAACGTCAACTCAACAGCCAACATTGCTGATACTGTCGCTTCTTTCCTTGATTTACTTCTCTCTATTTAGATGGGGATGTTTCCCGAGCTACCTCTTATGGGGTCAATGTATCTCAACTTATTCGATTTTTCTAGAGCTTGTAGTCGTGTTGAGGACTTTCATATTCGTAATATTTGTATAACTAAGAAGCTACTCCAACAGGGCTACAGTTAACATAAACTTCGAAAAACCTTTTCAAAATTGCATTATCGTAACCTTGATCTACTTTTAACATATCAATTAATACAAGAACATTCTGCAACAAGGACTATCACAAACTGACTTTTATGGTGATGTGATTTACTTCGTAATATCCTTGGTCATAATCAATTTATCAAAAGTGTTTTTGATTCATCTTCTTTTTTTAGAAATATCATCTCAAAAATGGCAGATTATGAAAATACTGATCTTGTTTTTTGTGGTGATTTTAATTTAGTCCAATATAACAAACTTGACTACTATACTTATAAACACAATAACAACAAGAATGCACAAAAAACAAACAGTATTATACATTATGCATGAAAACAGTTTAATTGACCCTTTTAGAGACTCTCACCCTAACCTGAGAAGGTATACATGGCGCAAAAGAAAGCCTCATAAACAAGCTAGACTTCAATTTCATTTTGGTTTCAGACTCCCTTCTTTCATTTATAAATAACTATATATTTGATACCACCTATAGGACTGATCACTCTATAACAATACTGAAGTGTAGCTTTACACAATTTGTGAAAGGCAAACCCTTATGGAAGCACAACAACTCCCTATTACATGATTTAGATTACTTACAAACCATTAACAGCAAAATAACTGATATTAAAAGTCAGTATGCGTGCCCTGTGTATAATATGGAAATATTGATAATTTGCCAAATGTCCAAATACAGTTTGTGATAAATGACCAACTCTTTTAAGATACTTTACTTATGAAACTTAGAGGAAAGTCAATTTCTTACTCAGGCTACAAAATGATTGAAAAGATGAACTAGAAAATAGACTTAAAAAACAAATTCAAACAATAGAAAATGATCTGACACCTAATAAGACAGTTTTACTTCAACAAATAAAAGATGAACTTCAGAAACTGCGTAAAATAAAAATGAATTGAATTTTAATTCGGTCACGTGCAAAAATAATTTAAGAAGGGAAAAAGCCAAGTACATTTTTCTGTAATTAAGAATCCCATGATTTCACTACTAAAATAATCCCAAGAATTGAAAAGAAGATGGAACTATTGTAACTGACCAGTTTAAAATTTTGGATGAAACAAAATCATTTTATGAAAACTTGTATACCAACGACTCAGAATTAAATCAATCAAGACTTTCTTAACTTCAGAGTACCAACCCTTAATGAAACAAATCAAGATCTCTGGATGGCTTTCTGACATATGAAAAATCATATCATCGCAATCTCTATCATCAATGCATAATAACCGTTCACTCAGAACAGATGTCTTTGGGGCAGAATAAAATTTATGAATAAAATAAAGATGATATATGAATACTATAAAATTTTGTTGTTGTAGTTTATGGGATCATAATAAATTTCATCAGCAAAAAGATGTGCGTTTTCAAATGTACTGAGTGTAGGTTGACGATTTTACAATATCTTGCCGGAAAAGTGTTTTCAGCGAGGGCCTTCTTCAGTTGCTATAAAATCTCAACGTATTCCTTTTTAAAGCGTGTTTAGTTCGATATATTAGTGATAAAGATTTAAAAATCATTGCCATATGGGTTGGATTTTTCGTATATTTGTAACTCATGTACCAACATGGTAGTTATTGACTTGTACTGACTGAATGTCACGTTCTTGTGCGGATTATTAGCAAGATAAATATTTAATGTGTCGTATATACGGAACTACATCCCGTTTCTATACGTTTGGATTCTGGGTTGGTACCAGATTATATTGCCAATCGTAATCACATAACAATTACGTTATATATGGCTTGACGCTGGGTTAGTACCATACTATATTAAGCCAACCGTGTAATCACATTAGGATTAATTTTCTCTTCTTTCTAGTTATTGTTTCTTTTCCTAAAAGTAGCCTATACTAAATAGGCAGACTGATACTGGGTTGATACCGGACTATATTAAGTCAGTCGTTATTCACATTAAAGTTACGTTATATTTGACTTGACGCTGTGTTGGTACCAGACTATATTAAGTCAGCCTTTAAATCACATTAAAGCAAATTGCCTCTCCTTTATAGTTATTATTTATTTTCATAAATAGGCAGAATGACGCTGGGTTGGTACCAGACTATATTAAGTCCGCCGTTTAAATGTTTATCCTCATTATCAACATAATGTTTGAAATGGTAGTGTTATTTTGGAAGAACATACATTACTGTCAATCGGGGTTAGTACCCGTTTTTTGGGGTTCGTACCTGTTTATTATAGCTATTCACGGGGTTTGTACCCTATTTTCATTGAACAGAATAGCTTCTAACAGTATCTCTTTGTACTTCAAAAATACGTGATTAACCTGTTTTTTACCAAATGGTAAATTCAGAAAGAATAAGCATTAGGTCAATGAATCTTATTTGATAACTATTGTTTTAGTTGTATTTGCCAAAAGCAGAAGAGTACCTAAATATTTTAGGAACCAACAGTCAGAATGAAAACTTTCGACTGCATTTCGTAACTAAGTCCGTCTCGATATATTGTGACGCTCCACGCTTTCACTTAATTTTTGTTAGGAGATAATTTGGGTATTTTCTTATACTTCCACTCATAACCAGTCCGATAGACTATTTTATTTTAACACAGTCTACTGCTTTGTAATTATCATCACTTCCAGTGACAGTTTTCTAAGGTAAGGACACATGAAATATCTCTCTCCAAAGTTCTTTGCCATCTGCTATATTTCTAATACTAAACCTTTCGGAAACTTTATAAATTGAAAGACCACATCTCTATTGTGATACCTATATCATTATTTAGACCATATTTAATTTATTTTGTTGTAATTTTTACTCCTAAACTGTCCTGTCGGCCTGTACTTTCGAGAAAACCAACGTGAGGTATGACTGCCATTTTATCGATATTTTAGTATAAACATGAGCATGTATTGTATGAAACTAAATTATAGAATAATGCATCCGGATAATTAAAGAAAATGTTTTGTATTTGAACTAAAATGACATTGCATATATGGCCTATATGGCCGATCATAGAATGTTACATGCAGTGATGTGTAGCGAGTTTCAGACACCATATATCTACAGCACTTTGAAGCCATGACCATGCATTAATTGTAAGACATGCGTATTCATATAGCACTGATATCGTTTATGAAATAAGTGTCATATTTCTGTTGGAAATATTCGAATGTATGTAACTTATGAATTCTACTATAAAATATGTTAAAACATCACCTTCCGAGGTTACCGTTATTTCATCATGGACTTCGACATGTATAGTATCTATTTTCTACCTTGATTCAGAGTGCTGGGTTTTATATTGCGATATTGTAGACTAGCAAAAACTGTGTTGTTATTTCACGATAAGTCATAATCACTAGCACGCTGTCGTAAATTTGCCTATTTGGGGCGAATAGTTAGACGGATGCATGATTCCCTGATATTATCTGATTTATAGATGTGGACCACCAAGTGGTATTAAAATTATGTCGAGGGTTTAATAATTTGTTCAACTGGAACGGATAACTGAAACGCTTGCATAGACTTCAGCCATAAGCTGGGGTCACTATGTAGTTTTGTTTATATATGTAGGTACTTTTGTTTATTGCTAGTTTTCGACTGTTGATGAACAGATTGGGTAGAAACTTGTATCTATTATATATTGCGGATGTCTTACTTAAAAGTGGATAGGTCTAACGACTCTACATTACATTAATCTAAAATATAGTTGCTTATAGCTTTTGTAACGATCTTCTTAATTATGGCTAATGTCCATGTATCTGATTATACGTGTCGTCATGCATTATATATATTGAAACTTATTAATCATAATGATGTTTTCTCAGTATGAATAAATGTTATTTGGATACGTCTGTTTTGGTGTTCCCTAAAAGTCCAATATATGTGTTGAGTTTAGAGATGTATTTAAATTTAAAAGACGTGTACATTACTGACACGCCGAACCTATTTTATGAGAGTTATGGTGGTTCAGGATGGTAGTTGTTGACTTGTCAATGGCAGCCATTCTGGATTGCCATAACTTATGTCGACCGACTTTAAAATGAACCCCGAGATGAGCCAGGACGGAGTTCTAGGACCCAGTTTATTCAAACTAGTGTTCCTAGAATGTCCTCTTGTTATGAGACTTCATAAAACTTTAAAAACAACTATCGAAACAGCTAACGATAGGGTCGGTTCGTTACAATATAGTCAGTTTTTAAATTGATCTCATCCAATCGATTACCTAATGTTTTTCACACCTGGTGAGAAACTCTTTACAAATCTCACGGTAAGTATTTAATCAGCTGTTGCATGATGTGCCGACAACACGTGTCTAATTGGAACAGCCGACTGACATATTTATCTAATTATCATAATTACACCATGCAGTTAATATGTTCTTTGTTCTCTCCAAATTATATAGTTTTGTCTGCGAGAGTTCTTTTCTGTATGGGTATGCATAATTTGTTAATAACATGACATAAATGTATTTGTCCAACCCTATTCAGCGATGTTACTTTTTTGTATCTTGGCCTATGTTATAACTATTATCCCTCCTGTGCAATCCAAAACAACCACTATCGTAAATACGAGTAGTTTGTGAATCTGTAATATATGTTTCAGATAATTAAACAAAGCTTCATAACCGTGTCAGCATTGTAAGAATATTTCTTTATACGGATTTCTACATGATTGCGTCGTCCATTATTTTCAATGTTTGTTCTCGTTATTTATATACGTGTTTATAAGTTTCCTTTCCATAGTACCGACCTCTGTTATTATTGGAAATAGAGATTTAATATTATATTACTGAGGTGAGTAAACTCGTGGTGCCGGGTATGTCTAATAGTTATTTCAGCCCTATTTTACGCAGTCCCATTCTTGTATTTAGTTAATAGTAAATGCGCTATTAAAGGAAGTACGACCTTTAATTTATATTTGAATTTTATCCAAGTAAAGGTAGAACCGTTGAATTCATAAGTGCGACTTTGATACACCTGATACACATGTTTGTTTGTTTATTTATTTATTTTTGTGCTTTGATTTTGCGTTTGTTTGCATCATTGTTTGTATGTCCGTTTATATAATCATCTATTTATTCATTTGTTTTTTATTTGTATATGTATTTAATCATTCAGGGTCTGTAAGGGCCTATATATTGTTGTTTTGACCAATTTGAAGATTTATCCTTTCTAGGTATTTGTGGCCATCATAGGCCGGAATTCGCATTACCTCACATTTTAATTTGGCGAGCGACTCTGTGAATGTTCGGTCCATCAAAGAAAGCATAGTTTGCTACGTTTCTTGTTGTTGTATACTATTCGCAACGCTTAGGGCTAAGTTGTTGGCCTCATCCGGGGCTCAGTTCCTGCTCCCTAGCCGAGTTTCAGCCTCTCGCAAGTGTGTAAGTATAGCTTCCTTGCACTTCTCGTTGCCGCTGACGACGATAGGCAATACTGTTGTGCTGTCTGATAGCAAATGACAATTTGTCGGTCTCGGAATGGTGAATCCATTTTCAACGAAACGGGTGAAATGTGTTGACCATTCCCTCGCCACGCGTTGTTCGTCTTTGGCTCGAACCACTGCCATTCCTACAAAGGACCCATCTTATATCAGTTTCTCAGGCTCCAGTGGTCTTGGAAACTGCATCTTTAGGTATTTATTCCCGCTGTCTATGGTACGAGCCACCTCGACATCCCCTCAATCTTGGTCTATATGGTCTGTAATGAGACATCGTGTATTCAAAGTGAATGATTCCTTATTTTAAAGTTTTTCATATACCATTCATTTCGTTTGTGTCCATATATGGGACTTTTCATTGGAAGAGCAACTTGACCAATCAAAAAGTTATTCACGCGGCATACAACCCCTTGTTTCAAGCCGAGTTTACAAGAATCTATTACACAACATAACATCGTCTGCCCGCGGGCGGTATGTCTGCATTATATCCTGCTTAGGTGATAAACATGTTTTGTTAAAAGTATTTTCTAGTGCTATATATTCAACTTATAGCCTTATATGTATGACCACCGTTTGCTTGTTTAAACATATTTATTTTACATCGATTGCGAAACAAGTTCTTGCAACTTAGATTAATCACTCTCGATGGCTTCCTGGGTAGAACCAGTACTCAGCAATGTGGATTAATTATCTTGCTCAAGGATAAATAACGTGGCCGCGACGGAGGATCTAACCCACGACCTCTCGATCTGAGTTCGGCGCTCTACCACCGAACCACGCACTCCACGAAAACCACCGTTATAAGCGGTAGTCTGTATCCAACAATAGTAAATTGATTAATTCCTTAAGGTTTTCATCATCATTTTCAGAGGTTTTTAGCCGCGCCCTAACTAAGGTGTATTTTAAGTTATTTTCTCTTTTATAAGCCACCATAGGTTTGCGAGAGAAGATCTTTTTTTAAATGTTCGTCTCTTTCAATAATATCCAAGTGTTTCACTTATGTCGATTTCAGGCCATGTATGTGCGGATTGTACTTTGTAACAAACACAAGTGGCGGATCAGTGATTTTTTTCAACGAGATAAGTTTGTCTATCGTCATGGTATAATTGACTGTATATGCTCTCAAACTCAGTCTCACTATAACCCCGTAATAGTAATTTTCCTTGAACTGAGCTCTATTTTCATAATCTTCTTTGTTGGTTGCCGTTCTTATGAATCTTATTCATCTTTAATTATGTCCGTGAACACAGCTTTTGGGTGTGATGATTGTCTGTGTATATACTGAAGCTTTTCGCTTAGCTTGACATAGGGTTGAAAGTCTAGTATGTTTTTATGTTCAAACGTTTTCCCTTAAAAATCTGAGAATCTTGTTTGCATTATCTAGGAATATTTGTGCCTCGAGTACTGCTCCGATGTAAATAGCAAAAACATCATCTCTAAACATAAGCCATGCGAACACTTTTTTTTTCTGCCATTTCAAGCATTCTTTTTTCAAGGTCATATATGACTATATCGCATATATGAGCCCCATTCCGCGGCATTGATAAAAGTTAGAGCCATTAAATTTAAAGTTATTGCATTTGATTGTAGTAGCTTAACGCATGATTCGATTGAGGGTCTCTTAATGCCCCCCTACATAGGTATGCGCATATCTTCCGAGAAGGTTTGTGAAACTGAATTGATAGCTTCCTAATGAATAATATTCGTGTACTTGCTTTCATAGTCTAACGTAATTATAAGAGATTTTTCTGCGACTTTAAGTTTCTCTACTTTCCGCATAAAATCGGATGTATCTTTGATGTATGTGTTTGTTGTATTACTAATGGTTAAAGAAACAGTCTACATATTCCGATATCCTTTCTACCGGAGATTAATTTGCTAAAATAATTGGTATTCCCTTTGTCGGCGGGTCTGAATGTATTGTGTTTAGTAGATATAATTCAGCTGTTTTAACAGATTGGTTATGTTTTGGGTTCAAATATAGGTACTGTTCCTCTGAAATTTCGTTCTTTCTGAATAGCTCTACTAAAACGCTGTGTACTTCACAAGTAATTGTCGGCGTAATATCATTGTTTATATTTTCGAATAGTGTGCACTGGAATTCAGTTGTCTCATCCCTTCTTCAACATATTTTTTTCTGCTAATTACGACTGTAGAATTACGTTTATCACTTTCTTTTATAATTAGATTTTTGAAATTTCTCAATCTTGTCAATGCTAATGAAGACTTTTCGAAAAATTACCATTTTCCCGCATTTAATTTTTTTATTTAATTTTATGTTTTCGTGTGCTCTTTTAACGTGGGTTTTTCTTTTTTAAATTTAAGATCATGCATATCTGCTAATTCTATTTTCGTGGCGTAAATACAATTTTCCAATGTGTTATTATTGGAAATGTGTGCTGATCTCATACGTTTGTTAGTAAAGGAAGTCAACTTTGTTTTCATATGCCCATAGTTTGGATCTCATGCGTTGTGCTACACCGTTGAAGCTATTTATTATATCCCTCGTTTTAGGTGGTACCGATGTAGGTATAAAGTTCAATTTTTTTTCTAAAACTATAATTTTATCATTGTTCAATGTTTCATCGGATAGATTAGTTATGAATGATTTTGCCTTTTCTACCAGTTTATTCTTTTTTACATGACATGAACAGATGTTACTTTTGTTTTTTGTCTCTCTTATCAACAGTCTGTTGTGGTTGACCCATTGTGTTTGTGTTTACTTTGTTCATATTTACTAGTCAACTACAGTCATCATTCTCCATTACTCGCCGCACAATTGTTGCGATTTGCGAGTCCGAGATTAAATCAAATGTTCTGTTATTATCATTTTTGATTCTCGTTTGAGCATTTGGTATTAATATTTTGCTTCCCAATTACATTTGCATTTGTTTCGTATGTTTTGTTTAGTATGGATTCATTCTCAAAGTCATCATCCGATAATACAGTTCATATAACCACATGTCGTTGAGCATCGAATCATTTGTACTAAATGTATGGTTCGAGTTAAAACGGTGTCCTTCGTTATTTACCTGTGTTTTCGGTAGGTGTATGTATTGTTTTGTTTTAAGTTCATTACCTGCGTATTCTAATGTTCTGTTTTTCATATTTTCTAGTTTTATTGATTTCAACATGCGTAAACAGATGTTCATTTAATGACATGCTATTTTCATTTTCCGTGTATACGATCATACCGGTGTGTTTAAAGCGCCATTTGACAGAGTGTCCCTTGATTATGTTCAGGCATATGGTGTTGGATATTGATATCGTGTTATCCCGCCAGGGGGCCACAGTGGGCAGAGCCAAAATCCAAGACCTTAATTCGCATTTACACACCCTAACTAAGAAATACACCATACTTGAACTTGAGATCTCAAAGGGTAAAGAGGAGATAGCGTCACAAAGGGTAAACTATGTAATAGTAAATTACTGCAAGCTCCCATAATTGTACCCTGTAGATGTGCCCCTACATGCAGGAGGACAAAACTAGTTTTGTATCTGTTTTGTCTCGAGTCCTTGAATGACCATACACAATTAGAATAAAATCCATTCACATTTACATGGACAAGATATGTATTTGTTTTCCTGACTTTTGACCCAATTACCCCTAATAGGGACCCAGTGGGCGGAGACAAAATCTGAGACATTGCTCCATCCCCTTGGGTCAGAAAATTACAAATAAGAGAGCCAGGATGGCCCTAGATCGCTCACCTGGTAATCATGGGCAATGAATATGCTGTGTCATGGGTATATTTAAATCTGTCCAACTTTTTTCTATGAATAAGATTTCATATAATTGTGGAGGGGGGGGGGGGGGGGGTGGAGGGGGGGAGGGGGGTGGTAAGAAAGGAAAATACAATATAGCATTTTTCAATAAATCAAGGGCCATAACTCTTCGCTACTAATAAGATCTAGTTGGTTTTCTAACTTGTCCAAGATTTCATTGATATACAGCGATTTGCACACTAGACATCATACTGATGCTTCCTGCCAAAAATCTTAGAACTCCAACAAGCCGTTTAGGAGCCATAACTCGGTAAAAAATCAGTAAACCGAAACAAAATCGCGACTTGCACAACTAGACATCTTACCGATGCTTCCTGCCAAGTTTTATCGAAATCCAATAAGGCGTTTAGGAGGAGTAACGCCGATAAGAAATTTAAAGTAAAAATGTCAAGGGGCCGCAACTCCGTCAAAAATCAACGAACCGGAAAAAAACGCAATATGTAAAA